>JBCJKH010000122.1:45680-58209 GCA_039877255.1 Loriculus beryllinus
AGTGCAAAAAAGAATGAACAGTTCTTGGACCTAGAGGAGGAGCAGACAAAATGGAACATGACTACACAGCCTTGGGATTAATACCACCTACCAGGAAACAAAAATTCTGGGCTCCTGCGACGGGACAAGCACCTTTGCTTTTAGTGGTATTTAGTGGTATTTAGTGGTATTTGCTGTTTCAAAAATCATCGAGCAGATGAGGCACACTGGATCATAAACAAATACTTTAGTGCAGTTTCAAGTCAGGCACCTAGTCACTGGAGTGAGGAGAGTTTTAGATGCATTTTTGTGCTTAGCATTCTTCTTTCATAAATTTAAGGTGGTTCTTGCTTATTCTCTTACTGGCAGGGAAAGTGGCATGGCAAGGACGAAGATGACATCTCTGAGGTGCCAAATGCTTTGTTGGGTATCTAAACCTGAACTTTAGGCTCTTGCTTATGTACGAAGTGACTTAAAATTTAATAATTTACTTTATCTACCTCTCAAACTGTCAAGGAATTACACAGATTTGAAAAGATTAACCATCATGTTGCCACATTTTTAAGCAGTACCTGTAAAATAATGTATTTCTGCCCCTAACAAGCAGACAAGCGCTGATTACAGTTTGGATGACTGCTCTTCAACCCCACTGACTGGCTTTAAATTATTACAAGCTTCACTAAATTAACTCATAGGATTTTATCTAAGTTACATGGGTAGCAGTGAATGGATGGGGAGCAACCCCTTTAATTAACTGCGTCAGCTACAAAAGGACAACTGCCCATATATCTTTTCACACTTCAACACTGTAGCACTTTCAACACAATTTTGTGAACTCCAGTGGCTATGGTTTTAAAACAGCGTATGAACCTATTTTGCACCCATCCAATTGGAAGTGAGAAAATGGTACCAAGAATTTATAGGGAAGAGAGAGCACGCAAAGAAAAAGGAAGAAGTTATGAACGCAGCCATACAGAAGAACATTTAAGCCACACAATGGCATCCTCACTACAGCAGAATGAATCAATCTATTTAGCAGAGCACAAAACCCAGGAAATACCTTGGATGAACAGATTTCATGAGGGATATCACCATCACACATACGAGTTTTTGAATCGATTACTGTTCAGCACATAATTAAATACAACTATTCAGCTTAATGAGAACTGACGGTTCCTGGAAAGCACAATGATCCACTTAACATATTTAAACCAATTTAAGCTATGTAGTTATAGCTTTGAGACTTTATTTCTTCTTAACATAGAGAGGAATTTTCTTGGAGATCTGTACCACTCTGTCCAACTGGGCAGTGTTTCTGACTTTAAAGTACATTCATTTGCACAACTTGTAAAATCCAGTATGTGGCAGATCGAAACAAATGAGATCTGGAAAAAAAAAATTACTAATTGCAATTGTCCAGTTCCCCCAGCAGACAGTAATGCATGAACTAGTGCAGGATTATGATACCAACCCAGCTGAAAAGTTACTCTGAATTATATTTGTAACTTGTTAGAATTCTTACTAGGTTCCTTTAAACAAGTCATTAGTAAGTAGATGGTTAAGGGACAGTGTTTGGGACAGTGCCTTTGATTTGTGGTCTGCCAACACTTTGTGATTAGCAGAAGACAATTAGCAAAGAAACATATTTAAAGTAGAGTTGAAATTTACCCTTTGGTCAAGAGACACTTCAGCTAGAAAGTGAAGTTTGCAACTAAAACGATACTGAAAAAGAACGAGATGGACGTTTTGATACCAGCCTTTCAGTGGTGAAATTCTAGTTTCTGTTTATAACCTGTTTGTTAGACACCGCGTTTGTGCATCAGTAGTGAATACAGGTATCTCAATGAACCGAGCTCTTAACTAAAACCAGATGCTGCTCATGAGATTATAATGACATTACATTAGAATGTTCAGGACAGTTCTCTTAATTCGTGTTTCTTTGTGGACTAGAGAAAACAATTTTAACCATCTTTGGTATCTCATGCATTTGAATTAATCAAACCAAGCACACAGCTATGAAAGATTCGTTACCTCATGAAAGGATACAAATATCAGTCCCTTTTTGATAGGACAGTAATAAAGATTATAGCAATAGCAAGGACTAATCTATTAAATTATGGGCACAGCACAGAAAAATATTTTACCAAGCAATTAGAAGCATTTATTAGAAAACAATTAAACAGTTCCCTGTCTACTATTCTTTATGCCTATGTTCAAATAGTAACTGTTACACACAATTTTCTCTAAAAATACTTCATTTAGCCTCAATTCCTTTTGCCTTCAGATTTTTAATTTCAATATCTGTAAATCCTGTTTCCAGAATAACCTAAAATAAATAATAAAACCTGTGTACCCTATACTAAAAAATGCTGATTTCCTACAGTCACAAGCCTTCTGCTCTCACTAGGTACATAGAAATGCTTCTTGCTCTCTTTTTCAGTGTTCCAATGTTTCCCTCCTTTGAGCATGACAGGATTTATATTCCATGACCCACCCCACTTAACTAGTGGGAAAATCTGCCTAACATCTTCTCTTAATATATTACGGAACCAGCACACAGTGGATAAAGCTGGAAAGGTAAATCAGGAAACACTCCTAAATACCAAATGAACCAGCCAAGCTTATAGTTCTAAAACCCCTGAGAAGAGAGAGCACATCAAAACATTACAGACCAAGGCTGAAGGGAGGTTTCAGGTGAGTCTATCAAAAGCTGTTAAGATGAAAAAGGGTCACATAGTGAATATATTAGTCATTTTAGGTGATCTCTGAAGATTACAATCTAACTAAATCCAATTAACCTACTGAAGAGAAAATATTTTAACTTAACACTTGAACAGTACTTCACAGATTCAGAATATTCCAGAAACAAAACAACTGTGAAGAGCTTTTAGCCCCTGTCTTATATGAGGAAATAAGATTTGCAGGATTTAATACTGAATGACTTGAAGATTCCTATGTAGAAAGCTAAGAATTTCAGAGATTACGGTCTGAGGCTGCAAAAAAGGCAGGCAATACCTATCATATGTTTAGTTCTCATTTGGCTTGTGTTTGTTTGTGCAGCAATAGTGTGGTCATTTTTTATAAGCTCCCAACTGCTACAGTCAAACAAACTCTAACTTTGCAAAATATTCAATGTACTTACTCTCTCTTCATTAATTGTGACATTCTCCAGGAAAAAAAAAACCCAGATTTTTAAAACACTGGGAACATGGATTTTAAAAAATAAGAAGTTATTTCAGACATATTGGGGTCTTAATGGATTTTACTGTGCTACAACCTCGAGAGCTTGCTGAGTTCTTGTACTGTTTGCTACTGTTGGAAAAATAACACAGAAACTTGGGTTCAGAACCCTTTGTTCAGGTCATAACACAGCATATCATATTCTACTACGACGCACAGCATAGTAATTCTGATAGATGGCACTGGATCCACACTTCTCAATTATATGAAAGAACTGAATGAGAAAAAGTTTGAAGTCTTCTAACGCATTTCAGGCTCTTCTGCTTCCAGTTAACCTCTGGTATTCTACAGAGCTTTATAAAAATATTTCTTTTTATTTTAGTTGGCTAAGAGGGATGAGCACAGGAGCAAAGTAAAGCACGAAAACAGCTTCCTCAAAATAAACAGAAAAAGTCTTTCGCCTCATCGAGTTTCTCTGTTGTCGCAGAGGTTGCTGTGACACTAATCATCCAACTAATTCCCCAGACAAGTATGATTATGCTTTCATGGTTCAGCATTTTTTACGTGTATATACCCATACTCGATTTTTCACCACTGCTCCCCTTACAAAGTCTATGTATGAATACACAGAAAGTCAGAAAGCAACGATCCCTTGTCAACACCTTCCATTCAACCAGAATAAATAGTTTCTTTGAGAGAACTGGGAAAAAAGAAGTTTTCCAGCTAACTCTGGCCAATGCACATCAAACAAGGAGACCAATCTGGTGCTTTGGTTGATTCAGTAAACCCTCTGAGACTGCCACAAGGAGTGTCAATTAGCACCAGCCTTAATGGGGACATTGGTACAGACCTGGTTTGATGTCACTGCCTCACTTCACCTTGGTCAATCGGCTGCTGTCAGATAGCTGGGACTATCCCTCATAGCTGCACTGCACCAGGCACACCTGGAAGCACACCACAAGGTATTTCAGTCATAAATCCCAGAATTTTCAGCATCTTAACTGGAAATTGTTGTGCTTATTACTCTGTAACACCCGTCATCTTACTCTGCCTCTAAGAAATGGTTAGGATGGTTCAAAACAATTTGCTCACTATTTTAATGTTCATTTTTACTTTTTATAAAGCATGCGTTCCACCATTTCATCCACAAGCACAATTTCAGCAAAAACTACTGTTCTAAGTTGAAGGAACCATAAATACTGTTTCAATTAAAGGAAAATATCATTATTTAATCAAAAGCACAAATACCAATGATAATTTCCATAGAGTACATCAGAAATTTGACCACATTAGACTTCTTTCATAGCATTTATGTCTAATCCCATCAAAAATATATATGAAAATTTAAACTGCTAATGAACAATGTTCTTAGGCTAAATTACACATTAAAGAGGCAATTTCTCATTAAGCAAATGAAAGAGTAATAGAATAAAACTTGTGATTATTAAGGCAAATTTCTAAATTATACGCCTCAATAAAATTTGAGAAACACAGTTTTGCTGAACAATAAGAGCAAATTATATTATTTTATGCAATCTGCAGCTAGCGAGAGCTAAAACTTTTGTTATAAAGCACGTAACGTTGTTTGGCACCTTTATTACATGATACATGTAAGATAACATAATATTCTGTCATCATTCTGTGCCCATAAAAACAGGCCATTAGAATGTTTTGTTTTCCACCTTGAGACCTGACAGCTCAAAGGGTAAGAATACCACCCATCAGAAGAACCATAAATATTTCTCTACATTTACATTGCCCCATCTGGGGATCTAATTTGAGGCATGTGTTAGTTGAGCCTTCGCAGCAATAGGACAGTCCAGTTTGACAAGGTTCAGTGGACATAATGCAAGAAGAGGTGAATACCTCTCAGGTCTACCAAACACTCATTGTGACCCTTAGCTTTATTAGCACTGACTTTAACTTTCAAGCTGACCAGCTTTCTTTACACTCCTGGAGTAAAAGTTTACACCAGTAAACAATCTTCTACTGGTCTGCATTCCCTTCCATGTTCCCACACAATCTCCAAGGAACACAGAGTACTTTCTCATCTAAATAATTACAGAAATACATAAAAAAACTGTTCATAAACAAAGGATTACAAAGCAAGTGCAAAATAATCTTGTAGTCAGCTCCCAAGGTTTGAATATAGCTATCCAGCTGCCAAGGGTATTCATTCATTAGCTGAATAAAAGGTTTGCTTTCTTGACATATTTATCTGCATATAAAACATGACATTGACAAGAGCCTACACTGATGGTTTACAAAGCAGGATGCAATGAACTGCCTACCTATAGCACACACATTCCATTGTTTTCAAATTAATCCTATTACAATTTGATTTACACTTTGTAAAACTGGCATAAAAACCCAGACGTACAGCATGTAAAAAAGCATCTCTCTTTCCTCCCTGCAGAAGAGAGTAGTAAATGAAGCTCTTGTTCAACTTCCTAATTTAGCTAACACAGCAGATTCATACAATACTTTTCCACATCACAAATTCTGGCATTCTGAAATGGTCTATTCATGGAGAGAGCTTGCTCAAGAGCACCCTAATTGTTGCTTGGACAGACCTGCTGCTACACATACTTGGAAATATATTAGCATAACCTTTGCCTGATTAACAAAATATGAGCCTGAACCTGAAGGCTTAGAGGCAATACTATGCCATAAGAAATGGAAAATAATCTAACCCACAGAAGGTTTTTTTTCCTTCAGCAGCTTACAGTATTGGAGTGGCCTGATAAAGCCCTAGAGGACTTTTATTCCCTTTGACAAACTATTTCTTTGCTTGACATGGTAGTTAAACCTTAGGACATTAAGGATGAATACACCTGACATCAGGAATTTATTACAAATGAAACAAGATTTACTTCCCTCCTGTCATTCTTATCTAAGCTATCTCATAATTGACTCCCACCTTAAGCATTAAACTGTCTGCCCATCACTTGGACAGAGTCACATCTCCCAGCTATATGCTCCCAATAGCGGGAAGGAGAAATGAGAAGCAGAACACAAGAGGAATGCAAATGAGTTGAGAAGTGGAGGTAGGGGCATCACTCAGATGGAAATTACAGAAGCCACAAAAATCTGTTCTTCAGGGCTCCTTTGCTTCTACTACCCATTCTTGACACAATACTTTACCTTGTTAAATTGTACTTGTTACTTTGGAATTTACAAACTCTGAAAATTTGTTCCAAATTACAAAGCACTTGAAAATTAAATCAATATTGGCTTCTCATAACATTGACAGAAATACACAGAAATCCCATTCAGAGAAAGAAAATCGTGTACTCAGCTCTGTCAAAGTTTGTAATTTTTACATGCATATTTTCATAGAATTGTAGACTGGTTTGGGTTGGAAGGGAAATCAAAGCTCATCCAGTTCCAACCCTCTGCCACAGGCACAGACACCTTCCACTAGACCAGGTTGCTCCAAGCACCTGTCCAACCTGGCCTTGAACACTGCCAGGGATGGGGCAGCCACAGCTTCTCTGGGCAATCTCTGCCAGTGTGTCACCACCGTCACAGGAAAGAACTTCTTGAAAAGGAATATTTTACTAGTTCATCAAATTGAAACCTTGAAGTCAGAATTTTCAAATACTGTATCTGAAAATACATTTCCTAAAACAACAAATTTTTAGTTGCACTGGAAAACATGAATTTCTGCAAACCTACTAAAGTTAGACAAACAAATGGAATTTAAACAACTAAGAATGCTTTTCATTTAAAAAGCTGTCTTAAAGCAGAAATTCACTTTCCCAGCTACTTTGAACGTTTTCTAAGTTCAGTTTCAGAGTGCAACCATAATATTGGTTTGTTTATGAACCATTAACATCTTCATGCTCTGTGGACACCACATCGTTAGCACTCCTGTAGAATCCCACAGGCAATTCTATACTGAATTCTGTTACCTCCTTGGTAAAATATCTTGTAATAACATCTGGAAAATTTAGCTGCATTTCACCTGTGGCAGTGTTTCCTGACAATCAGTGTTTTGTCTATTGACATTCTTACTTTATACAAGTCATAAGATGCTGCACTCAGATGGGGCTTTCATCCTACACAGCAAACATCCAGAATCTGTGCAAATTATTTCTTAAATAAACATAGGAAATCAAAATAGTTACTGGTTTTGGTGAAACACCCTAATTTTAACCACCTTTGTGAGTCTTTATGCACGCAGATCACATGCATGGCCTAGTCACTTGCCCCTGCAGGCAACAATAAAGTCTCAAGTTGTAACTATCTGAAGTAAGAGAATATTTAATAGAGACTAAGAGAATATTTAATGTTTGGTCCTGAAAGTACACGCACAATTTTAAATGACTCCTGTTTCTGTCTACTGGGAAAATAAATATATCCAATGGAGATTAAAAAAAAATATGTCCCCCCACTTCTGCAGCAAGACAACATCCAGAGGTAAAAACAATAGCGAGTCACCTCCACAAGGTGTCAAAGGGAACTGAGCAGTTACAGAATCAACACTGATTTTCTTTCAAGCAGCCAAAATGAACAGCTTAAGTTACAATGACACCTATAGAAGAAACGACATCTATACAAGTATAATACAAGTATACAAATGTGACTGCCAGGCTACCAGAACAGAAGCTGCTGCATAAGTCCATTTAAACTACCATCAAAACCCATAATCAAAAAGTATTTGTAGTCAAGTTTCTATTAACCTAGAAGAGGCAACGTCACAATCACATTTGTTTTGAGTATCCCAGGAAAGGACTACAAAATTCATAAAGAAATGGCCAAGGAGAAATGTGAGGAGCTGAACAGCATCACATGTGAAACCATGAAGTGCCAGAAAAAAAAATGTTGCATGAGCTGAAAGCTCATCATCTGGCCTTAGCGAAAAGGAACATGAAGTTTTATTTGGCCATAAAATGAACAGTAAACCATAGCATGAACATAACCATAAAGAGGAAAACAAAATCCTCGGAAGTACAAGTCAGAAATCTTTTCATCAGGAATAGAAAAGTATTAGTGGTAAGACTTCATCCGGAGTATCATATGCCATTACGGGAGCCTTACCTAAATAGAGCAATTCAAAGTAGAACTGGCACAGAGAAGCTCTAATAGGATGACTAGAAGAAACGAGAGCTATTCTTATGAGATGAAGTATACAAAAAAAAAAAAGACTTCGACTTGTTGTGCATACAAAAAGGTCAAGAATAGATGTTAATATTCTCCACAGAGTATTTTAAATGCCAGGGAGAAAAAAGGGCTAACGCACATTAATCAACTATTAGTTAATTTTATTCAACTAAAATTAAATTAGATAACTACTTTACCCGGAAATTTAAAGAAAGTTTCATATAATGAAAAATGAGACTCTGGAATAGCTGGAGCGCCGCATATAGAACTCCTAATTACTTTGAAGATAGAGCACAGTGAAGGAGATTAAATTATGCAGTGGCTTCTAATACCAGGCAATTGGATTCAGTGATCTCCAGGACTCTTACAGGAGATTTATGTTTGAACAGCTATTGCAATTCTCCATTGTAAAGTTCACCCCTAAAACGTTTACTTAAAATTATTATGACACATACGTATTATACTTGCTACACACGTATAACATGCTACACACCTAAGAATAACATACACCTTAGGTATAAACAGGTCATTTTATTTTTAGAAAAACCTAAACTGAATATATAATGTTATCAGTGAAAAGGCTTCTTGCTCATTTTCCTCAAAGTGATAACCAGAGATTTTTGAATCAAACAGAACACCAGTGTTGACCGCAAACTGCTGTTTTCTGGTACCAAACTCAAAAAAGACACTGCACTCAGATAAAATGATTTGTACCTTTTTGAAATTCAGAAGAGAAAGCAACTCCCAAACCCTTTGGCTGCTATAAAAGAATGATAGGATACCAAAATCAACAATTTTTGATTACTACTGAAGGAGAAGTCCAGTATCTGCTTTTCTATAGAGAGTGACAAGATAGTCTAAAGGCATTAACTTAATGTGAGATAAAAGGAGAGTTCTGCAATATTATAAAAACAAACCAAACACACACCAAAAAAAGAAAAAAAAAAGGCAAAAAAATCCCCAAAACACCAAAACCACCCTCAATAAACACACAAACAAACAAACAAAACAAAAAAACCCAACAAAAAACTAAACCACCCTAACAACCAAATGAAACCAAAAGAAACCACCCCACCATACTGGAACTGTATTTCTTCCCAACCAGAACAAAGGAGAACTGGCTTACCTGAAAAGAACATTTTAACATTCTGCTTCATGACCTGGGACTTTGTAGGTTCTATTTCTCTACATTTATGAGCAGTTTTCCATCTGTTTCACATAGTAGCTGATTCCTCAGACTAATATTTTCTTTTGTCCTACTATCTTTACTAGAGGCTAAGATCTTATAAGTTAAATAATTACAGGAAATTTCCATGTAAACCTGAATGCCCTTTGAGATGCTAGAAAATACACAATAACATGATCTTGACAGGCTTCAGAAGACAAGTACAGTCTACTCAAGCATTTATTTAAACTGATGGTTTCCAAAACGAGCTCTGCAAGAATCCATTCGATCCACAAATGTTCAGAGTGCTACCGAGAACTTTTTCCTGAGGTGCCACCTTTTACTGAACAATTGCATAATCAGAGCACAATTTAGCAGGAGACCTCTGGAGGCCTTCTAGCCCAAGCTCCTGCTCAATGCAGGTCTAATTAGATGAGGTCACTCAAGGCCAGGTTCAGTTGAGCCTTCAACACCTCCAAAGATAAAGATTCAACAAGGTCTCCAAGCAACCTGTCCCAGTACTACCACCCTTATGGCTATTTCCCCTCCCCCAATATCTAATTAGAATTTCTTGCCTTTTAACTTGCATCCCAGAAATTCCAAAGGACTCCAGCTACATGGCAGCCCTTCAGGAAGGTAAAAAGCTTTAGTGTAAATTGCTCATAAAGTTGGTAAAGGGTTTTAAACAAGTTAAGTCTTCCAGAACACTACAGATCACTCATCTTGTTTTGCATTCCATATCCCCCTAGCCAGAATTATAAAGATAAGTTTGACATTAAAATGAAGCAACGGTGTATTTAGTTCGATCATAGAACCACAGAATGGTTTAAGTTGGAAAGGACCTTAAGATCATGTAGTTCCAACCTCCCTGACATGTACAGGGACACCTCACACTAGACCAGGTTGCTCCAAGTCCTGTTCAACCTGGCCATGAACACTGATGGGGATAGAGCATTTACCATTTCTCTGGGCAACCTGTTCCAGGGCCTCACCACCCTCACAGTAAACAATTTCCTCCTTATATCCAACTTAAATCTCCTTGTTTAAGCCGAACACATAGAGCCAGCATAGTTTAACACACCTCTAGAACACTGATCCTTGGTTGTGTTTTGTCACACAAAGTAAAACAATTAGTCCTGAACCATTCAAGGATTTACTTCATGCTTCATACAAATTACTCCATCTTTCACATCAGAGTGCGAATATAAGACTCAAAGTTCTTAAGGTTGGATTCTTGGCAGGATATAAAGTAATCACTCATCATGAAGACTTGAAAAATTAAAGGAGCTGGTTCACAGTTTGGTATTTTTGTACATTCTCAAAATAAACGATTTTTCAGTTCAGATTCAGGTTTCTCTTTGGAAGCGTCAGTAAACAACAGTTTCATTGCTCTCCATTTGATACAATGATTTTTTAGTAGAAAGAATTTGTTACAGAATAAAATAATCTTCACTGGAAGAAAGTTTCATTTTTGTTCCTATACAGATATATTTGTGTTCTTTTTCACAAGCTGGACTACTGACATAGGTATAAATACAAAACACTTCAAGCAAAAAAAATTACCCTTTTGTTGTTAATAGATTTCTCTTTGCTATGGCAAAAATATGGAAAATCCTCAAATTCCTCAAAAGGCACTAGATGGCTCCACTGGTGTTCCTACAACTTGCACTGTTAACGTTTCAAATCTCCCATAGGAAATACGAAATACCTTACTATTCCACTTCAACAATATAATGTATTAACTAGAGCATATTCTTTCCTATGGTGGCATACTGTAATATGAAGTGTAACTCCATTTGAAAGACTTCTGTAAAAGAAACTTAAAAGACACAACATTTCCAATAAGTAAATACCAACTACAATCAAACAGAGCAGAATTCACTATCATTAGGAGAAGCAAACCTCCAGTTTTACTCCACAAAACACTGCCATGAACTTGGCACAGCAAGCCCATATGCCCACAACATATGTCCTGCAATACCAATGGCTTCTGTGTTATATTCACAATATACACAATATGGTTACAATACACAATATATATATGTATATATGTAATGTATATATGGTTATATACACGATATACCACAATATGGTTATTAGACTTGTTAAAAACTGTGTAGCTAGAGTTGAATTAAAATTAATCCTCAAGTGATCCCAGAGCTATTGTTCTGTTTTACAAAATAATTCAGAAACTACTGCCCAAAGAACTTCCTCTGTGAGTCCAATATCCATCCATTTGGACAGACATCTTCATGTAAAGCAGTTCTGATATCATACTGCTTTTGTCCATAAAATCAGTGAGTTACTTGATAAACAGATTAATGAATAAAGCATTATGGAAAACACTGTATGCTCAAAAGATAATCAGAGAGTTCTGGTTTTATTAGATGTTAGATGGGAGGATAAGACAATTTATTACAGTTATTTTATATCATTCTTCTTACAAAGAAGCAGCTAAGCAAAATCATTTCAGGCAAAGGCTTAAATCATGTCAAAAATATTTTGGGGTATTCTCAATATATGGCCCTCACCATTTATCTTTACTGCTTGCTTATCTGATCTCACCTATGTGTGGATCACTGACAAACACAAAGGTCCTGTCTAGAGTGACATTCTGCACAATAAAGGCCTAGTACATGCAGCAGTGATACACAAGCATTTTAGACAAAAGTGGCCCCTCCGATCAATCTTGCTTAGTGCACTTTGGTTTGCATCAGAGTGGATTCAGTGCACATAATCTGAATTCCTGTCCAAAGAATCTAAATATGAAGTTTTTAGTGTACTTAGCGCACCAAGGGGCACTCAGTCCTAGGGATGAGAGTATTCCATTCCAAAACAAAGTGTGTATCTCAGGTCAAAAGCACAACCTCTCCTGTTGTCTTACACTACATGTTAATGCAGGCATAGCTTATGACTGTGGATTTCAGGAATTCAGATAAAAGATTCCATTACAGAAAAGTTTGGGTTGGAAGGGACCTTAAAGCTCATACAGCTCCAACTCCCTGTCAGAGGCAAGGATACTTCCCACTAGACCAGGTTGCTCCAAGCCCCATCCAACCTGGCCTTGAACACTGCCAGGGATGGGGCAGCCACAGCTTC
>JBCJKH010000125.1:0-18403 GCA_039877255.1 Loriculus beryllinus
CGTGAAGGAGCGAATAAGCAACCAAAACCGAACTGTTCAACCTGACAGACAGCTGCAGACTGCGCCTGCTCAGTGACACAGATTAACCAAATTCTTCTATAGAATTTGAATTGTCTAATGAAAGTCTCCACAGACCATCAAAGATTGTAGTTATTTTGCAGTAAATGCAGGCACTGAAGTCTGTGTTTTGTAGTTCCACAATTAATTTTACAATTGTATTTCATCCACTTTGGAGCCAAACATTCCCTTACATTAACTTCTCTTAGTACCAACCTTCAGATACAAACTTGGAGGAAGTGAACCTCTCTGTGATTTCCCAGGCTACCTCTTTCATTACAGTCTTCCTATTAAGCTTCTTTAAAATTCTATTCTCTTCATTTCCATACACTTTGGAAATGCATTAGCTATTTCACTAGTACTCCTGTTGCACTGATGTCAAAGGATAGAAAAGCTTCATTTGGTTTGTCCTTTACGTTCATTTTTGCATGTGAGCTAAGTAAAACATGGTAAGATTCTTTCATTAGTTACTTTTAAAGAAAGGCTTTTTAAGGGATTAACATGCAAAACAACATACGCTTTAATGTGTATTCTTATGCTAACAGAGAAGATAGTTATTTGCTATTTTAACCCCTTTTTCCTCTTTTAAGATTACTGCTGTAGCATAAGAGCTCAAGTATAGGACTGTATAGTGAACAAGGAGAGCTTCCTAACACACAGAAGTTGTAGCCCACATGGCATTTGAGATACTGTGAGTGAAGAAGTCCTCCATCCCAGATCTTTGACAGGGATGGAAGGAAAATGCACATTGTGGCTGCATGTGAAATATTTAGAAAAGTGGCATAAACATTCATGGACAGTGCTTTCATCTACTTCCTTCACAAGCAGGATGAAGCCTGAGATCTGGTGAAGCTAAGAGAGTTAAGAATTCACCCTAATTTTCAGAAGTGCTGACTGCTCTCAAGTATAATTTCTTTTGAAGCATCAGTGCAGGATCTAGGTTAAAGATGATTTAGAAGTTCCAGTGATTTTTGGACAGCAGAGGATGTACTCTGAATTATTGAAAATGCTTTCTCAAACCGGTGTTCTTAAATATGTGAATAAGACTCTTCTAGTTCCTAATTGAGAGGTGAAACACTGAAAGATTAAACAGAAGACTTAAAACAGGGAGCATTTTGTACCTGTTGTTCCACAGAGGGTTGCAGATGTCATGGTATCAGAGTGCTTTGCTTTGGTTCAAGTATCTAAGCACACACGTCTTTCTGCTCGCTCCAGCTGCAGCGTGGGTCCTCTGGCCAAGGAGGGTGGGATGGCTTCTATCTCTTGGCCATCAAATTCCCTCCAGTAGAAGGTTTTCTGCATCCAGCAGTTTTCTGCTGGCATCTGGACGCGGAGCTGATGCCAAGCTGCAGTGTATGTAGCCCAATAAGTAAAATTCAGCATTCACAGTGATGTGAAGATTAAGTCTGGCAGAACTCCAGTTGCATATTGTAAATAGTCTCTCTGTCATAGTGGTTTCCTGGCTGGATGGATCTGGTTTTTCCCTGGTAGATTCTGTGGCTGTAGATTTGCATTACTATTTCTTGCTAAAGACAATGCCCTGAGGGTGTTAAGGTTTTGTTTGACTGCAGAGCTAAAATATAAAGCTCCAGATTCCCCTCTCCATTGTACCTAATTAAAGAATCTCATTAACCCTTTCTGGATAGATTGTGAGAGGGTGTCTCCTTTCTGCAGGTTGCTAATAGGTTTTCTGGTAGAACAGCATTTACCTGACCCCTGGTATTAGGTGTGTTTAAATGTTGTTTAAATGCACTCTGCCAGCTCCTGGCAGTGACATCGCCTTTTGTTGTCCAATCTTTCTGAGAAACTTCTCTGAACTAAACCTAGTTCTTTAGGGTTGCTTTTTCTCTCTTTTCCATCTCTTTCTGGAGCATTGCCAGTTCAAAAGCTGGTCAGTTCCCTCCCCTGACTACGCAAAGAGAAGTGGGAAAAAAAATTCAATACAACACTTGTGATGTGTTTTCCTGCATGTCATCTCTGCACCATAGGAATTTCTTTAAGGATATGTGTAACAGGATGGTCCGTACTACACCAGTGACCCTTTGATGTTTAGAAAGTTACCCACTGCTTAGTTTGACAGAAAAGCAATGATCTGATAGCTTCATACATTCTACTCTGCTATCTGGGGGGTGGGGGTGTGTGCTGCTGAATGAAATCTGGACAGTCATAACATAAAGGATGTGCTTCTGAGCATGGGGCAGGAACATAGCCTGGCTTCTGCAGGGAGCCAGCTCCAGCTCAGCAGTGTTGATTGCTTCCTATTCAGCACTAGCTGAAGAAAACACCCGCTGGGTGTCTTCTCCTGAGGTTCCCAGTGCTGAGGCACAAGGGAGGGAGCAGGGCCAGGCACTCTTTGCTCAGTAGTGGAACAGAATGGTCTGTGCTGAAAATCCTTACTGGAGCTGCATGTGCTGGGAGCAGGTGCAGAGGCGGTGGCTGCATGTGGATTCCCCTTTGGTCTAGCCTGGTGGAAGTCAACAGCCCAGCCGGGCTCATTCTTACTGCATAGGAAGAGTGGCTGTATGGCTTTGTTGCAGGAACCAGGGCTGGTCACCAGGCACAGGGAGGTGCTTCACTGGGTGCTGCATGGCCAAGACTGCTGAGTCTCCTGATACAGTGAATATTTGGATGTAGGTAAGGAGGTGTAGTAGTAGAGTGGTTGTCAGGGGGACTTCTAAGAAAGCAGATGAGGATACGCAGATTACCAGAAAGAAAGAGGAGCCATAAACACCCCTGTAGTCTAAATGTCTGCTCTGCACTGGAATCAGAGCATAGAAACTTCAAAGGATACCCCTGAATTTGTTTGCTTAACAGACACATCTGTGGCTGCGTTTTTACCCTAAGCTGCCATGAGAATTTGTGTATTAAGGAGATACTGTTTGCCTGGCCTTTCCCTTAGCAGAGGGGGAGCTGATTCTATTGAAGTGGGCTTTAAATAATGAAATGGAAAGCAACATGGGGAAGAATCAAAGTTGCCCACGTTTAGCACAAAATCAAGAAGCTGAGCAAACTGAAGTAGTGAAAGGGCAGGAGGAGAAATTACCTAATTTCCTGTTCTCCACTCAAGAAGAGGAGCCAAAATATTTACAAATGGGCTGTTTGAACTAGCCAGTGTTATTGAAACCTGCAGAGAAGATTCAGGTTTTTGGAATGCTATAGAAAGGCAGGTATTCCACTAGGCAGAGGAGACTGAACAAAACAGCAGGCAGGAGTGGCTGCCAGTTGGTAGCAAATCTGGAGCACTTGCTGATTCATATTCATATAACAAAACATGAGACAGGGCTGTCTGCTACAGACCACAATAACACTTGCGTTAGTGTTTGAAGAAGTGCCCTGCAGTCAGTATTTTTAGTTCAAATCCCTGCCCACACTGGCTTTCTTATTCTCTCTTCCCTGGGTCCTCATACTTACCAGCCCTTTCATCCTTCACACTAATGGCCATAGGTAATTGTTGGGATGATTCATGTGCTTAACACCTCAGGAAGAATAAGCTATGAATTGGAAGGACTGTTTTCCAGTCAGTAGTGATAAGCAAGAATCAATCATGAACCATAACCTGCATATATCACCAAAAAGGATGCATATTGACCAATGCTCATGGCCTGAACAATATGCTGGCTTATTAATTTTCAGGAGGTTTTCCCAAAGACACGTTAACTTGGACAGCACAAGGTCACTGCGCAGAGAGCTGGACAGGCTCTGCAATGTATTTTGCACAAATTTAAACCAATTCTTGTAGTTCCTGCTCATCCTTCTCTATTGCTAATCCCCACGAAACCCTGAGTGGTCAAATTTATTCCTTCCAGTGGCTGTGCATTTGTTGTTCCTAGCAACTTGCAAAATTAGTTTCTCAAAGCAATGTTTACATCCTTTTGCATAACTGCATATGCCAGCAATGATACTGGAGAAACAATAGCACATGAATTACACTATTAACAAACGGACTTGGGAATATAAAAATACCTGAGGGACCCTTTCACTGAATTGAATAAGGGAGGAAAAAAGTCACCTTCGTTAGCAGAGTCAAGTGCTAAGTGATTATATTTAAGCAAAATATCAAGACTGATATTCAAATAAAACTGTTCCCCTGTGGCCTTTAAATCTATGGCCTTTAAAGCATTTTCTTGCATCCATTGAGCTATTCTGAGACACATAACCTGTGCAAAGTCCTCTTCAACTATCAGGAAATATCAGTGTATTTTTTCCTAGTAATCCTGGCTATTTACCATGGAAAGGCTTGTCATGGCAGGAGGAATAGCATGGTAGCTGTATGACTTCTGGATCAGAGCTGGCTTGCAGGAGAACAGTCTCTTTGAGAAAGAGATTGTATCTGTTTGTACCCGCCTATTTCTTCCGTAATAGTATAAGGTAAATGTTTAATAGCTTTTATATAGTTAGATTTTATTTTATTACAGGAAATACTGTATATTGAAAAAAAATAGCAATAAAGAAGATAGACCTTTAACAGGAAAATCTTCAAATCCAGACCATTGTCTGCCTTTGTAAGCTGGTAGACACAAAAGAAAGGTGCTAGGTCAGCTTTTATTCTAACCAAACAAAACCCATCTTGTCTTTAAATCACCCATATGCATTTATAAACTGGTCTGATGAGTTGTGTGTATAATTTTGCTGGCTAGCAGAATGCATACCTTATACTTACATGGTAGTACCACTGAACTTAAAAAATCCTTAAAGATGAGACTGGCTTTGCAAGAACACAGGGACACCCAGGCTCGCTTGAGGAGTGTATTAAACCTGAAGCATCCTAATGATCTAATTTACAAATATTTCAAACCTGACGTATCGATGCACTCAAGGTTAATTGCTGCTCTTACTCAATTAGTGGGAACTCGATGCTCTTTATTATATAAAAGTAAGCCATTAGCACTTCCTGCATTTTTATAGCTGAGGTTCAATAATGACAGAACTTTAATCTCAAACCTTAATTGGTTTTTATCTGAATACCAGTTTCCTCACAAAACCCCAAATCTCACTATGTTGTCCATGTATATTTGTTCTGTGATTCCAGAATGATATTTTTAAGTAGGCTTTATGTAAGGTTTCTTGGCGTCCTGCTTCTGTTCTCTTTTTGTAAGCTTTTGTATTCCGACAAATTCATGCTCTCTCCTTAGCTGGCTCTTTAAAGGTAATTTTCGTCTGGTAGATCAGATATGAAGCTTCTTGAAGATGCTTTTCTGTCATCTGTCAGCCTCTATCTTTTTCCAAAATTAAGGTGCTTCACAGAATATATTATTATTATTATTATTATTATTATTACTACTATCATTATCTTGTGTTGTGACCAGATCAAAGGTAGTGATTTAGATATATTGGAACACTACATTGTAGGTTTAAGGTTTGAAATGACCTTTCAATGGGAAAGTATTCTATATTGAGGAGGAGAAGGAAGTCAAAATTGACATAAACCATTTTGATTTAATTGAACCAATTTTGTGGAAGCTTCTCTCTTCAGAAAAAGTTCAAAATTATTTTTGTGTCTTTCTTTGGAACAGGCTTCAAGAACAAGCTTGGAAATTAAAAATTTCCCTGGAAATAAAACTTTCATTTCTTTCTCAGATTTAGTCAAACCCAGTAAGTTGGTCATTTCAACTTTTGGTCTGCAGGTCACAGTGGGGTGTATGGATTCCTTCTGAAGGGTCTTTGTAGGCACCTCATAAAAACTGGGCCATTACTGGCAGACTGAAATTCATCATACCAGTGCCTGTTCTTCAGCTGCAAAACCCTCAGAGGTTTGCAAATTGAAGACACAGTAGTTTTCAACCTCCCAAGGCAACAACTCTTGATGGTGTATTCCTATATGCATTAGTAGATGCTGGAACAAATAATTTGTAAGTAAACAGTGGTTGCTGCTGAAAGTCTTCAATGCTGGACATATATAACTGCCAGTGGCTGCTTTTTTGTCATTGTTTCTTTAGTGTTCGGAGAATTTGTGTCATTTCAAATCATCCTGTGATAGCTGATAATGTTTTGTTTAAGTAGGTTAACTTGTCTAAATAATGAAATACTTGGGGATCCTTTGACCCAAGCTCAATTGAACACAGATGGGCTGTCTGTGATGAAAGAAGGAATCAATAGGATATTCCAGCCTGAGTAAGTCAGCGAGTCAGATTTCATCTTCCTTATGCTGCACCTTTCTGATTTCTGTCACGTCTGAAATGTTATGTTCAGTTCATATCCTGAAGAAAAGAAACATATTTTCCCAGCCTACCTTCTTAGCAAAGGTCATCCAGTTATGCTGTCTCAATGCCCTCCAAGTGTTAATGGGTTAGAGACATTACTAAAATAGCTGTCACTTTACATATTAGTTCCCTACATATTACATATTCATCATGATTTAAATATGCTTTTAGGGGATAGGAAGGAAAGTACAGAATTGTCAAATCCAAATTCATTATAATTCTGAGAGGTTATTTCTTTTTGAGTCATCTTCATGCAGCAAAACAGCTGTGCGGGGCTGGGGTCTGGCCAGGAGAGCTCACCTGGCAGCCAGTTTCTCTCACCATAAGTATTTAGGGCAACTCTTCCTCTGTTGGGAATGGCCTTGGGAAGTTACTGCACAGGGAGTGAGTGCCCAGCCTAGCGGCATTCCTGCTGCATGGATCTCCCTTCTATTCTGACATGCAAACTAGGGGCAAACTGTGCTGTGCTAAAGAAAAGGCAGAGCTCTGATCTTCTGCACAGCTAATAGAATGGGTTGCAGGCTCTGAACAGCAAATTCTCCATCACTGTGTTTTTCCAGGCTCCACTGAGAATCTGTGGACACTTCTCGCTTTCTCATAGTTAACTAGCAGCCCTGATTCTCTTCAGGCAGCTTTAGGAAAAAAGTATTTAGTTCCTGTAGCTTCAGATCAACTCTTGTTAGCATTTGTACTGGGCAGTCTCCTTGATTTTATTGTTCTGTTTAAAAAAGAGCACCTCTAACTCTGCCTGCAGTGAATGTGCTAATAGCTTTTATCTGAGCAACTTACCCCTCCAGTCTGCCTGCACTCCCCTTGAAACAAAAGAGAAAAGCTCCACAAAGGTTTGATTCCCTTTCACTCCCACAATCGGAAGCATATTTTTAGGGGTTTTGTAGGGTCAAAGACAAGTGATGTAAACTGGAACTGATTGGAAGTAAGTAGAATCCTGGTCAGGACTGGAAGCGGACTTAAGAACCAAGTAAATAAACCTGCCTGAACCCAGTGAAACTCCCAAACTGGAGAGATGGAAACCCTGTGTCTTCACCTTTGCCTTTTCTATGTTTCTGTGTAGGTCATGCTAAGAAAAGGAATATAGTCATTGGAACAGTAAATATCCATCCAAACCATTTTATTTCATCTGGGTTTCTCAAAGCGTCTCTCAGGTCAGAGCCACCACTCAGCAGCAAGCACTGTGGCATGATTTCTGGGCCTGTTTCACCGGTGTTTGGACTAGAAAAATGGTGTGTTTAACAGAAGTATCTCCAGGACTCAATGCATTATTTGCATTCCTAATCCGTAGTAATCAACAAATGCAATCCAGCGGCACTGCTCCTGATGGTTTATTACCAACCATCTGTATGGAGCACAGGACAACATCTATATTCTCTGTAGTGCTTGCTTTCAGGCTGTGATTTGCCCCTGAGAAGCCATTTATAACTGGTTAAGGTGGATACGGAAAGGAGTTCAGTCACCACTTTGGTAAACTCAGGCTAACTACCGGTGCAAAATGAGCTTAAAATGCAAGCCACAGCCTTTTATAATTGCTCTGAGGGCTTTTATATATCCCCAAGGGAACACTGGGCTTGTTCTTAACTCAGTGCATACATCTAAGACTGTGTGGTCATTGCAAGGGATCTCCAGAAGAAGGCTGCACTCTGAGGCACACCAACGTGCCAGTGCCACGTGTGCTGGCTGTGCCTGGTGTCTCTTCATTTATCCCCTCAGAGTATTTATATTCCTGTGTGGAACTTGTCTGTCCCAATATTTTTCTGAAGTAATTTCAAATGCATTTGAGTCTCTGCAATACAGATTGCAAGCAAATTCTTTCATGTCTGTTGTATGGAGGCTTGTTATTATCCTGTAACATTTTATTTATATATTACATATTTCTAAAGGGTTGTCAAGTGACTGTCAATTATTTATTCATATCAGGTGGAGCAGATGTAGAAGAACTGCCATATCCAAAGTTTAAAGAGCACTATCTCAAAACTTTGGAGGAAAGAAATAATTCAAATTTTAATAACCTTACTTTTTACTCATGTGGGTTTTTTCCCATTTCTAAGCCTTTTTTGCTTGGGTTGATTACCATACACATTGCTGTAGGTGATTTTGTTTGAAGGTAGTTGACTGAAAAATAAAGATTAATCTTGACTGAATTTTTAATCATGTTTGCAAATGAATTGCAAATATAAATACCAGCTGGTTTGGAAACGCATTTATTAAGAACATATGGAATCAAAACTGAGCCACTTGGTAACTTTTTACCAGCTTAGCAAGCTCCCTAGGACTTGTTCCGTGAAATTATTTATTTGGTAAATGATGGGACTGTCTTTGAGTAACCAGCATTGGGGAAACTATATGTAATGGTGGATGGTGATGTATTGGGAAAAGAACAGGGGATGAGAGACTGGGCAACACTGAAGAGAGACTGAGGAGGCTGCCTCCAAGCCTCTGTTCTTTCCCTGGCTTTCCATGGTAGCAGACTCCTTATTCCTATGCTGTAGCTTATTTTTATGTAAAATGGAGAGAAGGAGCACTGATAAATGTCATGTGATGCTTGGATAATGTCCTGATGGGAGACCCAAAGCTGAATGTAAAAATGCATTTGAAAGGACTGAGTGAAGTAGCACACAGACAGCTGGGCTGATGCATGCAGCATGAAGATCTGCTTTGTGGCAGTCCTTCAAATCCCTCGCTATAAACTGACATGCCCAGTGTTCCTGAAGGTCCAGGGGGACAGATTTGTCTCCTTCCTGTCAGCCATCCTAGGAGCAGCTGCCAGCTGTCTCCTTCCCTCTCTCACAGCACTGTTTTTAACACTATTCTTTGGGTACATGAAGTGCTATTGATTTCACCTCAACTGTTGCTGCCTGCCAAGTTTCACTTCTGTTAATCCTTTTTATGTAAAAATGCCCCAAGCATCCCCTGGATTGTGGTACAATCCCTAGGGACATTTGGCAGAAAGATTCTGCCATCAGCTGAAGGATCTTTTGGGACATTTTAACTGTTGGCGATGTTACTCAGGTATTTTGTACAGAAGAGCTAATGGGTTTAAGAATCATTAAGGATAGATTTGGTCAGATGGTGCTCCTATTGAAATCAGTGTGATTCAAGGTGATCGCTGATTCAAGGAAGCTTGGTAATTTTTATTAGCAAATCCTACTTCTAAATTTTTGAGTCATTATAGTCTGCTCAGATTAGCACAAACCATCAGCCTGTAGCTTTCACCTCTGTTTCCTCATGCATTGGTATCTTGGGTAAAATGTCTGAGTCCATTCTTTGTTTTCCTATAAGCAAAATCCAGCTGACAGAAGCTGGCAGACCTGAATCTCATCTTTATTGCTCCACCCTTACTTAGGAGGTCAGAAACTGTTTGAGTTAGAAAAAAATCTTCCTATAGTAATTTATGTTTTCCTGAACTACGTGGGACTGTCCAGTATCAGATAAGAGCAAGAAACCCTTTAAGCCTGTCTATGATAGTAAGTCTTATGCTCTGTCTCTCCAGACTTGTAAGGAGCATATAGTACAGGACTGGGTTGTTCTGGGGTTCTGGTTTTTATCTTCCCCTCCGCTTCTCAGCATAAAGAAAATGTTTTGTGAATCTTTTCTGTTTTCATTTTAAAATCACCACGTAAGCTTGTGGTGTTCATCGCTTTCCTGATATTATTCTTGTAGACAGCGTTAAGATCCTAGCTGATTGAGTTTATTGATTTCTGAGTGATCTCTTGAATGTTATTTCACATTCATGTTCTGTCAGCATTGTGTAGACAGCCTGTGTTAGAGAATTTTGTGTTTATTAAACATGAAACTACAGCTCCGCAGACTTCCAATTTCAAGGCGCTGAATGGATGTAGGAACACAAGGGGCAATGTGCACAGTCTCTTTACAAACCATTTTTTATTTGAAGATTTCAGGTATTGAAAGAAAAAACACATCTACAAGTAGGAAAATTTGCAAAAATATATTCAGGGCAGGTTTGTTGCTTATTTTCTACAGTCACTGAGTCATATCTAAAAGCACAGCCACTTACTGGTTTGGAGGATCATGGGAGGAAATAAAACCAAACATGCTGTCCTGAATTCTTTGTGTAGGCCACTTTTTTCCAAAGAAACCTTTCATGATTTGTCACAAACAAATTGTTTTTATATCCTTTAGACCAGTATTTTCTAATTAATATTGCCATTTGAACTCTTGTTTCTGAACTGTAAGTATATTTATAACTACAGAAACCAACTGCCATACTTGACCTGCTTTGTTCCTCTCTGAGGCTCAGCAATAAGATTTTATGAAGATGGGTTCAGAAGTGTCATTCTGATATTCTAGGCTGGCCATCTTCCTTGTGCCCTAGAGCAATGCTGCAGTTTACTGGGATGCCCTTCTCTTTCACTTCACTCTGAGCTATTTTAGGCAGTAGTCAGTTAATCCTTTTCTCTAGCAAAACCTCCCAAAGGGCTTGCCCCAAGCTGTAATCTTGTGCTCTCTCTAAAAGGATGTTCTTACAATGCAGTGACCAAAATGTCTTATAAAAACAACTCAGAAATATGTTACACATAATGTTACTACTACTTTTCCACAGACCTTGACATTGCAAAGTCAATGCATGACAGACAGTGCTGTGTCTGCCAGTATGATGTGCATTAAACTTTCCCCATTGGGTCATTTCATAAAGCAAGTTTTAAGAAATGCCGGGAAATCACAGATCTGTTTGAAATCTGTGGAATCCAGTGATCTTCAAACCCAACCAAACAAACCAAAACAAAAAACAACCCAGTTTTAATTCTTTACATCATGCACAGGTTGCATGTTCTCCAGTGGAACCCTTGGGGGCATAAGATGGGTTTTTATCAGTCAGCAATTGCCCATGCTGTACTCCTTTGAAGGTTTATGCCATTGAATTTCCTCTTGCTTAGTTGATGATAATAGTTACCAGGAGCAATGTTTTACAAGGAGAGGAACTGGGAGTTGTGTTAGACCTCTGGCAAATTGCTCTTCAAGGGAAAAACTCAGATTATCCACTTTGAATGAGGAGAGAGCTATCACAGAAATCTGTTAAATTTCTCACGTATCAAGTACTTTTCTTCTTTCTCTTATCAAGTATGTTTTCCTGCTGATCCTGATTTGAACTTCTGTCTCTCTCATGATGTAAACAGCAGCTAACCAACCTGGAGCTACATCTGTCTTAGCTGTCATTAACTTTCAACTTTCCCATCTGCCATCAAACTGGGCTGTAGATCTGGAAAATATCAGTCTAATCTGTCAGCAGCTTTCCTCTGTTTCTCTGAGTCACTGAATTCAATCTCAGATCGGTATTTTCTTTGTTCTTATACAGTAACATTTTTCTTGTGTTTTTCTATGAAATATCATATCTTTCTGCCCTTCTTTTCCTGCTATGGCCGTGTTGTAATTAATGATGAGCCAACTTCAAAAACCTGGCTCAGGTTCCCCAGAGTTCACAGGTTTGTCTGTTTTCAGGTCAAACCACGCTCCCTTGACACTACCCAGAGGGGAATGTGACCATTCACTTACACCACCATAGTTTTCATAGGTACCTTTTTTGTTTCTAACATTATTCCCTCATTTTTTGCATGCTGATTTCTTAACTGGATTTACTTTTCATCAATGGCTGTTGAAACTTAGCATACTTTTTTGGCTTCTAATAATATTTGGCAGCCTTTTTTCTTAAAGTAATGATCGGAAATCTTAATTTTACTATAATTGCATATTGCTAAATCATGATGCAGGTCCAATTTACTGGGATTTCAGGCAGTCTAACCTTTTAACTGACTTCTTTCTCTAGTTACTGAATGAAGGTTAAAATAACATTTCAAGATGGTAGAGGAGTTCATCTTCAAAAGCACAATGAAAGATGATTTTGTATTGTATGATAAAAAACCCCATGGTAGTGCTGTTGTATGACAAGCTATTACAATAGATATGAGGGAGGTCAAAGGCAGAAAACCCAATGATTAAGATGTATTGCCACAGAAACAGGAAATCTTTTGAAAAACATGCAATCTTGAACTAAATGCCAATAAATTTAACAAAAAGTAGACAAGATACGTGTAGAGAGATGGATGAGGGGGATTCATGGGCTCAGGAGGTGTGTGGAGAGCATTCAGGCAAAGAGGATTCTTGTGACAGTGTTGTAGACCTTTATCCAGCAGTGCAACAAGCAGTAATATTGGTCAAAAAAGGTAGTTCACCTAGGAAAACCACATTGTTTTTTCCTTTCTCAGAAGAACAGAAAATGCCAGTCTCAGCTCTGTCAAAACGAAAAGAGTTAACACTTAGTAGTATCTGTATCTTTGCTTCAGTTATGAGCGGCACTTGTGCCATTTTCTTGTGCCTTCTTTGATTGGTTGTGCTATAGCATAAATGCTGCTTGATGGATCTGAGGTAGTCGAGTGCAAGAAGAGCTGAGCAACTAGCGATAGCTATGGCCAAGTTCCTGAGAATAAGCTTTGTTTTCATGTTCTTTCACAACATGATGTGTGCAGTGGCATGGCTGTAAGCAACAGAAAATATGCAGATTCCTGGCAAACAGAAAAATAGGGCAACTTTGTATTTAGAGTGGCAATTAAGTTAAATGGTAATGAAGTTAGTATCAAATGAGCATTGACCTCCCAACTTTATCAAAGCTCTGCTTTGAACTACCTGTGCTTTGCTCTACTTACACCTGATGCGCATGAAGAACTGAGACATTCAGAGTGGCTTCCATAAATCTTCTGAGAAAGAAAAAACCCAACTTTAAAAAATAAAAATCCTCTCTGCTAGGAAGTCTCCAAATATAACTTGACCAGTCATGTTTGCATTAAGTCATTGATGGGACACCTACAGTCCACTGCAGTTCTACTGTGGTAGAGTCAAAGAGCCAGAACTTCTTCCAAAGGGGAAGAGTTAACTCTGGAGGCCACACAGCCTTTTTGTCCTTGAACTGCCTCTTGTGTTTATTCCAAGCTCAGCTGAGTCTCAGCTTCATGCATTAAAGAATCTGTGAGCCGTGGGCTCTGCATTCATCTTTTTCCACCTTTTGTTGGCATTAAAGTAGTTGGAGGCATTTGTTTCTATTAAATAACCAGCATAGAATCATATAATAGTTTGGGTTGGAAAGGACCTCCAAAGGTCATGTAGTCCAACTGCCCTGCAGTGAGCAGGGGCATCTTCAACTAGATCAGGTTGCCCAGAACCACATTCAGCCTGGCTTTGAACGTCTCAGGGATGGTTCATCCACCACCTCTATGAGCAACCTGTGTCAGTGTCTTACCACCCTGATTGTAAAGAATTTTTTTGCAGTAATCTGGATTGAAATAGTAGCACAGTAAGTTCCTTCCTTGTGTCTCTTCTGTCCTGTTTACTGTCTTTAATATTACACTGAGACTGGAAATTCTCAGGGGTAGGGTTCTGTCACAATAGCACAATTGCTGTGACAAGGGAAATAGAGCCTTTAGAAGCTATTCAATAAAATTCACATCACAGTAGTAATAAGAAATGTGTTTCTCAGGTAACTCAAATAGTCTAAATAGAGTGTTGTATTATAAACGAGTCCTCTTTTCTGTGCTCGATTTTGTTGATGAAGTAATGAACAAGAATACAACAGAGCATTCAACTCCTGCCTTCTCCCCAGATTCATCTGGTGGTTCTTATTCCAGCTGCTACATCCTCTACATCAGCTTCATAAGAAAGGATTTAGCATCATGTCCTACCTTCCCATCACCTTGTATACAACTGCTGGTGTGTTTCAGAGAAACATTGCTAGTTACTGCAAAAAGATAGAATTACCCAGCTGTACCCCCTGTGACCCTCAAAAGTCTGGCGAACCCCTTATTAGCAGAAGATAAATCAATTTTTATCATCAGAGCTCAGTAATTCTAAATATCTGTTCTTTGCTTCTACAGTGAAGTCTTGTAGTTGCAGAAGAAATATTTGCTTATCAATTTACAAAACTGGAGAAGGAATTAGAACTTTTTAATAGTTTCATCCCTATTGAATTCATTGAGTCGAACTGGTGTGAATGGGTTTAAAGTATTTGGCCATTCAGAGCTTCTTTAATTTGTAGCGTTTTCAATGTACTGTATCAGAATGTAATTCTGATCTGTCAGAGATGAGGATTTAGGGCAAAGGGAGGTAACACTCACTGCAGTCAGTACTCTCTTACTTGCTGTAAAGGGATCTATAGGACAGTTGATGTCAGGACTGCCCTTTTTGTGTCCCTGGGCTCCTGTGACACTGGAACTTGGCCCTGCCAACAATGTTAAACTTTGCGGAACTATTTGGGATATTATCAGTTCCTGTCCAAGGGGGTTTTATGATATTTCATTGTTTGAGGGAAATGTAGATATGGCAAATAAATCCCTGCACTCTGTATTTTATTTTATTTTATTTTTATAAACTAGGCATTTTTTTGGTATATTTTTGTGTGGACCTGGGTGAAGCAGCAAAAAAACAGTTTTCCCTGCATGGTCGTATTTAGCGAAGCTTTCTCCTCACAAGTGACGCTTTTCAAACAGCTCTAATACTGCCAGCTGTATTCTTACTGTGCTCTTATATAAACAGAACCTTATGTTTAAAACTTGTACTATTCTTTCATTCTGGCAGAAGTTGTTTTCTTCACACTCTTTTCATCATTTTTAAGCCATTGAACTCTCAGAGCTACAAATACTAGAATCACACAAAGGCCAAGCAAAGCAAGAGCACTGATTTGCCATTGGCGGGGGGAGGGTGGCTATTTTCATTGGTACTGGATCCATGGCACAAAGTCAATAATAAAGCAACATTTTTAGAACTTGGCGATGATTGTAAACATACTTCAAAAAAAATTCTCTTCAGCAGCACTGAAAATGTAATAATCAGTGATCACAAGGGCTTGAGTTATTTTTTCTATTCTTGTAGCTGGTGTTTTTATAGTCCTGTTCTTGCTGTTTCCATTCCTCTATTAATATAATTTTGCTGTAAACAATAAACATAGCAGGAAACCAATTAATCAGACATGATGATAAAATGCAGACTCTAACAGTTAGCAGTGTTCAATGCAAGGTTCCACTCAGCTCTGTGTACCTTTGAAATACCACCCAGGGTGCATGTTTAGTGCTTCTGCATCTTGTACTTCTTTTTGTGTGTGTGTGAAAGTGTGGCAATAAAAGATGATCTGCCTGTTCTTTAGGGCAACGAAAACTACTACTTAGTTTATTCAGTGCCCATTTACATCCATCACCAGAAATTTAAGGTGGTGCTGAATTGGCATGAATACCTAGATTAACTCCTGTGCTCTCTGCAGAGTAGCTCAGTGGCCAGATGAAGAGTCTTGTTACTAAGGCACCACAACTTAACAGAAAAGGCTTAACACAGACCAGTTAGCTGCACACCACAGCATCCAACTCCAAAGAGGAGCCGTTTACACAACACCCAGAGGCCTTCCTGGAATGCATACTGCAGATGTGTATGGATACAGCCGTATCTGTTTTACCCAGAAGTAGAAACTTCTGCTTTGCAGTGAGGTATGGGCTCTGGCAATTAGATACATGGAGCTGTAGCTGGCTTGTAGTAGTCTTCTCTGCCTGCACCCTGTGAGGCAAGGATTTAGTCAGAAATGAAAAAAAGAAGTGGTAAGATGAGGATTTTTATCTGCAGCCTGAGTCTTAGTTAAACTGTGCTACAGACAGTAGTGTTCTGCCCTCCCACAGAGAGATGCTGTGAGCCCACTGCCTGGTAAAGATATCTATTATGGAGGAAAAAGTCAGATACTGGCAAGTCAAATTAAATGAGAAATCATCCAAACTGTTGGAACTAGATGATCTTAAGGTTCTTTCCAACCCTAACTATTCTGTGATTCTATGTAGAATGTGGTAAAAGTACGTATTTTCCCATATCTTCTCAAACAAGTTATGCTAGTGATGTATTTCATTGAAAAACAATGAGGAATTGGGAGATACTCTAAACATCCATGTGCGAGGAATTGGGAGATACTCTAAACATCCATGTGCTCATCACCTCAAAATGTAGGACCAGCTCAGGGACACATCCAAAAGTGGCACCAAGGAATCAAACTGAAAATAAATTCATTTCAGATAAAATCCAGTTTATGGCAAAATGGCCAAATATAGGGAAGATGTAGTTTTAGCATGAGGAGTAAGTCAGCTCACAGTGAATTTACAGCCACTATCAAAAGCCCAAGGGCAGAAGGGTACTATAGAAGATGAGAGAAGACAGCCTGCTCCAGTGACTTGCTCCATCCTGCTCTATTGAGATAATTGTTGGGGGAGCCAGTAACTTCCTGGTGGTCATAGGAGTGTGACAAAATACTGCATCAGCTGGAAAAAAATCCTCAGTCTAGTACCAAGGACAATTTTTTCTGAGATGAATATGTCTCATATAGAGTAGAGTCTGCTTTCAAATGCACCTTGAACTCCGCAAGGAGGACAAAGCAATGCCAAAACTGAAAAGGAATTACTAACTATTGGAATTGGATCAAAGAAAATCTGTCAGTTACAATGTGGGGTACTGGTTGATGTGATGTGTTAGCAAAAAAACTATAAAGTGTATTGCTTTTTTAAATTGCACATATCTGGAAACCCAGTATGTAATGAAACAATGCAAAGTCAGTAGCTATTGGGCTGTAACTGCAGTCAGGGAGCCATGCTGAGACACACAGAGGAGTAGGGTACAGGTATAATAAACAGCTGAGATTGGGCTACACAGCTGGGATAACAAATATATAGCAGGCTTTTATATAAGAAGAATCACAGGAGCAGCAAATGCTACCTGTACAGAAAACAGTTAATCAGTGTCTATGCCTTCCTTGTCTGAGACACAGATTGCATCCAGATGCTGGTTAAGATCAGTTCACAGTAGGATGATGTAAGATGTATATGACAACTCAAGAATGAGATCTGTATGGCAATTTCCTACAGGTTCTGCTTACAGAGGCTAAGAATAAAATAAGGATTAATATGAGATGGGTTCTTTAGTTGTTACTAGTATGACAGGTTTAAATATACAAACATGAAATCTCTATTATGGTACTTTGTAATTGATTTTGTACAATCAGAAGTCCTCAAAACACATGAACAGGCTTTGCTTTGCAGTTCTTACAATTGGGATAGTATTTAATATACATTTCTGTTCTTTACTTTGGTGGCTCCCTGGCTTACACACACATCCACAGCTGGTTGGAAGCATGGAAAGAGAGTTTCCTGAATTCCAGGTTTTTGACTTGGACTTGAGCCACCAGCTAGCACTGAAGATACTGTGACATATTCTGATATTGTCGTGATTCTTCATGGTGTGATTTTTCTTACAGGATAAGCTGATTGCATAACGTTTTGTGTTCAGACTTGAAGTTATCAACTGCCCCTATTGCTCTGTCACAAGGAGATTCCTAAATAACACTGTCCATGCTGAGAGCTCTCTTCAAAATTAAATCTTCCTCATTTATCAAATCTTTGTTCTTCAGTACAGTTTGTTAAATTAGGTTATATATCACTATTTCACCCATACTCCTGGTCTACATATTCTTTAATTCAGGTCATGAGGAACAGCAAATTCTTCTGTGTTCAGATTCATTTTATTTCTGTTTTATGACCTAATTTATGAATTATGGTAGTTGGGACAGATCTTCCATGCCACAGCATCAAAATGTGTTTGATGAGCTACTCGGCACCTGCAAAACCTGCCTTATCAGTTGTCAGCACCACTTTCATTTCCTATTTGTCTTATTTCCTTAGCACTGACCTTGATGGCTGTTCACAACTGTTGAGTTGCATAGGAGGTAAACCAGTCTTGCCTATGGAGATACAGTCACCAAGAAAGCAAAAAAATGTTGCTGTTTTGTCTGGATTTGTTTCTTCAAGATATACTGCCATTCTGTAGACTATCTGGTACAATGCAGTTGTCTATATATAGATAACTTTATAAGTATGATCAGTATGCATGGAATCAGTTTAGCAGTAAATATAATTCATCTAGAAGAAAGAAATAGCTTAATTTAGCCCAATACTTTGATTGTCAGTGCCTGATTGTCGATGCTGAGAGGTTAGAGATGTGTAAGATTATCACAAGAGCTAACAATTCCTATTTAGTTTGGCTCCTCATTAGAGTTCATGAAGCAATTCCATGTATTCTGTTTTAGCATGCGCATCAATATGAGACCT
>JBCJKH010000135.1:2530-14184 GCA_039877255.1 Loriculus beryllinus
AACTCAGTTTAGACTAATAGACGTGATTCAGGCTTACTAATAATCTAGTACCTGAATATGTATGCAGTCAACTTCCACAAATATTTATTTTATGCTAGATCATATTTGCGTAAGGTGGAGTGTATACAACTGCAGATTTTACATATGGGATATGTATACTTCCTATGTGAGAATTGCTGTCCATATGATCTTGAGCAGACCACAAATCCCCTTGCACCTCTCTGCATGACCTCTGCAGTCTGTACCTCCCCTCAAAAGGAGAATATCCATGGATTGCACTTATCTGGTAGACCACACTTTAGCCACTGCACTTTGGAGAGAAGGGAGCGTGCCATTAGCTGAGTTAAAATGAAATACAATATCTGGTATAAAGTAGTCACTGTGCTCTCTGTGACCTCATCCCTGCGAGGCAGCAGCTAATCAGTTATCTGGTGCGGTCTTTCTATTATGTCCACTCTTTTACAATTCCTATCTGCTCAACAAATGGTATATGATCTTTCATCTGTCTTTGTGCCTCCAATAAGCATAAAGTCTGATGGTGGGGCAGGAGCAAAACGAACTGATGTTTTCAGCTCGATTACAGAGAAAACAATTTGGTTTTGTAATTAGAGCTCAGCAGATATCTTTGTTTATTTCACTGATACTCAGCTCAGTGTAAACAGAACTCAATTTTGACAACTGTTTAGCTCACATCACAGTTTTAAAGTATTAAAGGATAATGGAAGACTTATTAGATTAGCTTTTGCCATGATCTTTTAGTGTCCCAAATAATTATTATTTGTGACACAGCTGAATGGTTTAGGCTTTTATTATTATGCATGCATTTCTGTGTAATACTTTATGTACTGGTGATGAGCACTAAAATATGCATTAGGAAGTATACATTTAGCCAGATTGCACAGATATTAGTGGTATTTTCAAGTGGCTCACATTGTTCTTTTTGTGAATTTAATTTCATTTCCATTGTAACAGTACTTAGTTCCTGACATTTCTTTTTAAAACAAATCCTTTCAATCATCTTCATCATCATTATTGCTACTCTTAATAATTCTTACTGACACTCTTGTGACTTCTACCACACACCTTTGATCCAGTCATTACATTGCATTTCTTCCCCAGCATATTACTTTTAACATTCCATCTGTTTCATGTGTTTTGGTATTCTTGCATATTTATGCTTGGACTATCACCTTTTTTATCTTTCTTATTTAGTAATTTAGATCATTCTCGTTAGTTGCACACTATTTTTCACCTTGGTGTTTGATTTTTTCTGTTTATAATCTCTTAGTTATGGCATATTGCTTCAATTTCTGATCTTATAATTAGTTTTTTTCCTGTTTTGTGTAAGTCTTGTCTTTTTAATCTTTTTCACCACTTTCTCCCACACTGTTTTCCTTGTTCTTTTCTTCTGGCTAAGCTCATTCTACTATTTTGACTCCCTGTCAGTTTTATCTGGGTAACAGTGAATTTTCTTCCCAGTAGCTGGTACAGTTCTGTGTTCTGGATTTAGTATGAGAATAATGTTGATAACATACCACTGTTCAAATTGTTATTAAGTAGCGTTCATATTCATGCCCTGCTTCTCATGCCCTACCAGCAAGAGTGCTGGAGTGGCACAAAAGGCTGGGAAGGGACACATCAGGACTGCCCAAAGAGATATTCCACATCATATGATCTTCAGTATGTAAACTGGAACTGGGGAGGAAAAGTGGCTGGGGGCTGTTGCTTGAGAACTGGCAGTTGGTCAGCAAACATCCTGTGCATCACTTGGTTTATATGTTCCAATTCTTCTATTATTAACAATTACTATACATTTTTTATTTTTCTTCTCTCTCCCATTAAACTGTCTTTATCTCAGCCCATAGTCTTCACACTTTTGCTCTTCCTGTTCTGTCCCTCCTCCTGCTGGCAGAGGTGGGTTGAGCAAAGGCTGTGTGGTGCTTAGTTGCTGGCTGGGGTTAAACTGTGACACTCTGCCTGAGCATAAACATTGCTTCTAATCTTGTTTTTTATTTCTAATAAGATTTTTAATACTGTTTTGTCCTTGTTTACAGCTGTGTGATTTTATTTTTTTAGAAATCTAAGTTGGCAACTTCTTGGTTGTTCTCTGTAAGATTAGGGCAATACATTTGAAGGTGATTACATGATCATCCTGGACACAGCCTAAATTACTGCAATACATGAACAAAAAAGAAAAATACATGGAGTTTTGAATTTGAATAATTGCACTTTCTCTTAAAGGTGCATCAGGAAAGCAAGTCAATGTCAGTGAATAAATGGATACATTTAACAAAACATGAGTACTAGTCCATGAGCAAAATACAATTGTATTTTCCTCTCAGACTCTAAATGAACATTGGTGGGTCATATTATGAAAGCACAAAGATTGCTTAGGGCAAATAGAGCTCTGTCAAGGTTAATGGCCCCAAATCCTTCCTGGCCTAACTTTTTTTTTTTTTTTTTTTTTTTTTCCAGATTATTTTTAATTTGCTCTTGAAAGCAGGAGTCCAGCAGGAAAAAAAAAAAAGTGTAACAATAACTGCACTCCCTGATCTACCTCATTGTTTATATTATATACATTAATCTTTAAACTGCACTCATTCCAGTCTGCTACTAACAAGCAGGATGGGCTATTGATAGTTTTGTTCATGTTATTTCATGCTTATGATTAGTATTCTTGTGATGTTACAGCAAAATGTAGTAACTTAAAAGCATCAAGGCCTCTCAGCCATATTTTCAATTTGGATATAAAAAGCATGTATCTCTGAAAAAAATCAGGCTCACCAAATGAGCAGAGCATAAAAACCAGATCATAATCATCAGTGTGTAGGAGAAAAAAATAGGATTATAAATACATGTGCACTTATTGTATGTATGCACCAAGTTATCATGAAAAGAGCAGGTAGTTCCCTGAAAATAAACACTTTCTCATATTGCTTTTATTTTATATTAGATGTTCCTATTCATTCTGTTGATACTCATCACAGCAGTATCTGAGTACCTCCCAGTGGTGTATTAAGCTCTTGACTTAAGTTTTCTCATTTTCTCTCCAGAAGAAAAAACAGCTAAATGCCTTGACTTTTAATTACTGCATTTTTGGTAGCTTCCATCCCAGAGGACTCCAATTCTAGTTAAAATTTACAATTCTGGTTGAACTATGAAATGTTGAGATATATGAAATTTCATCTGGGAAATGAAGACCTGAACAAGGGCAGATCACTTTGTGCTTGGCTGAGATGGTTTTGTAGCCACATAAAAAAAAAGGGAAAAATTACTCATAGGTTGTCTCACACAAAAAAAGATCACAAAAGATACATGATTTACATAATAATAGAATCACAGAGTGGTTTTCATTGGAAAGGACCTTTAAATATCATCTAGGCCAATCCCCCTACCATAGGCAGGGACTCACTATCCTCACCCTGAAATATTTCTCCCTTATATCTAATCTAAATCTACCATTCTTAGTTTAAAAGCGTTAGCCTTATTCTGTCACTACAGCCCAGGTAAAAACTGTGTCTCCATCTTTCTTATAGCCCTGTCTATATATATTGATAGGCTGCAATAAGGTCCCCCTGGAGCTTTTTCTTCTCCAGGCTAACAATCCCAACTCTCTCATTCTGTCTTCATAGGAGATGTGTCCAGACCTCTGACCATTTTTTTTCCCCTCCTCTAGACCCTCTCTAACATGTCCTGGAGGCCCCAGAGCTAAGCACAGCACTCCAGGTGGGGTTTCGCAAGAGCAGAGTAGAGGGGCAGAATCATGTTTCTTTCTATACAGCCAAAGATAAGGTTGGCTTTCTGGGCTGCAAGTGGACATTAGGAGTTCACAACCAATTTTTCATCCACCAGTATCCCCAAATCCTTCTCTGCAGGGCTACTCTCAACAAATTTGTCTCCCAGCCTGTACTGATACAGGGAATTACTCAGCCCAGGTGCAGGACCTTGCACTTGCTTTTGTTGAACTTCATGAAGTTAATGACTCTTCTTTCTTATTTTTGGTAGCCAAACAAGAGAGACCTTAGACCAAAAATATTTTAGTCTCTATGTTAAGAATGTAAACAGAATTTCCCTCTGAGAGAACTTCTCTTTTTCCATTTGAATAGGTGGGGAGCATAAGAAGTCTAAGCTCTTAATTTACATATCTCAGCAATGTAGCCTTCCCAGAACACCACTTATTTTATTCTTTATAGTGGTACAATTTCAGGCCCAGGAGTCTATAGTACAGTTGCGAGAACTTTGCAATACTTCTGTGAGTTTTTTAGGATCATTTACACTGCTGAACTAGTGAATATTCACCACAGTTGCCGGTCTGATTTATAGAAGATAGGTCTTTAGCTCATTTCTGACAAAAAGTATAGCACACTGTCCCTACAGGCTAGACAGAACTCTGGGTTGACAGTATTAAATAATGCAAAGATATGTGAGTATAAGAATAGTGATGTCTTATTTTTCTTTTCAGATCAACTGTCAGTATATTGTCAAGTCTATGCTGTGATCCAAGTCCAGACTCATTTTTTAAGAATATTAAATTTGCTTAGATTTTTTTGTTAATTAACATCCTCCTGAGCTTGCTCAGGATGTGGATGATTGTATAGTGATTCAGTTTGTTATAGTTGGTGAATCTCTTAGCATTTATTACAATACTGGTTTTGCAAAGAAAGGCAAGGTTACTTATTTGACTAGTTAGGATCAGTACCAGCCACCTTCCATTTGTCATTGTTTGTCTTCCTAAGATGCAAAGGGCATAATTCAGATTTTTTTGATCACCATATTCTTAAGGTATGATCTTCTTTTATGGTGAATAGCTGTACTGAATTTTAGAACTTTTGGTAGACACACAGCTTGCACTTACTGCTGAAATACATACAACAGTCTAGTAAGCCTTCTGAATATTAACTATGTTTTTAACAGAAGTACGTTGTATGGTCATTTGTAGGTTAGTTTTCTCTCTCTCAACAAAGAAGACCAAAGGTCAGGGCAAGCCATCCTGTAATGATGGCTCACTCAAGAAGTCAAGGATAATCCTAGACTCTGACTATATTTATTTCAAAATGTACAAACCCCAGGATTTTTCTATTCCATTATAAAAATATATTAGTCAACCCCTTTTTCATTTCTTTAATAAAAGATCTGTAAACAGGCACTACTGTTTTAATGTCATAACTGAATAATTTGTTCTTAATAGATACATATTTTATAACACACACATCATAGATGCAGAGTTTCACAAAATTATGTATTTACAAGACTATAGATTCAAGTAGCAGATGCTAGATAAAAACTTTTCCTGAGAACAATGTCAGAAAATTCTGAGGTGATGAAATCCAGATATAAGAATATAAATCAGCTATCATGAGGAAGAAGAAAATTATCACAATATGCAGAACAACACAAATTTTGAAAAAAAAAAAGAATTGAAATGAAATCTGAAAATAAAGAAAAAAAAGGCATTGAAGATAATTGAGGAGGAATCTCACTGGGTGAAATATCTATCTGTCAGTGCACATCATGTTGGTATCCAAGAAAAGAAGATGGAAGTCTTTTTTTTAGAAGCCTCTAGTGAGCGGCTACAGCATGATCAGTATAGAGCAGACTGGCAAATTGAAGAAGAAACTAAAAAATATTTGTGTTTAATTGAGGCTGGTCAACTTTATAAATAGCATATTTTAAAGCCAGGACATTTTCCGTCTGCAAAGATATGAAGACATTACTTTCTTCTGACAGCTATTATGTCCTGGTAGGAAGTTGAAGTGATGTTTTGTATATATAGTATTCACATCTTTACTACTGTACATGAAACATTGCTAAACAGCAATTACTAAATCTCTTGGTGGAAAGTAGGAAAAACAGTCTTGAATTTCATGTACAGAAAAGACTTCTTCTTCTAACAAGAAATCATTGTTCTCTGCTCTTGTACTTTAAATCTAAGAAAAATTGGTTTTACATAAAATTAGTTCACCAGAATTACCCTAACATATGTGCAAAGACTTTAACAAGTGGACATCCACTTCCAGTAGTATTATCAGGTATTGCTTCTCCTGATGTCATGAAGTCATGCCCTTATGATGTCTTGAAGTCATGATTCTGGTGATATTAGTCAGTGAACAGTGGGCCCAATAACATAAAACTTCAAATTAAATCGTTGTAGTAACTTACTGAAGTAATCTGTTTAGGAGACCTCCTGTCAGTAAATGCTGAAACTGAAGAAGGTTGTATGATGCTTGGAACAGGTTATGTTAACTGAAGAGGATCTAATTTGAGTGCAACAATGCAGTATTACATTACCTTATTGTTCTTATAATGTACGATGGTGGGCAGAAAAACTCTACTGTAAACCATAACACAGTTCTACCAATCTCGTATAAAAGATCTTTCTGTGTTTATATTGAAGATGCTATGGTACTTTTCTCTTTTTTTATTTTCTCTTTTTTCTTTCTTTTTCTTTCTTTTTCAATTTTCCCCTTAACTCCCCCTTTCTCCCCCCTCTTTCTATTTCTCTCTCCCCACCCTCCTTTCTCTCCCTCCGTTCCCCTTCATAATCTAATAAGTGTCACTCTAAACTGCAGTCTGGCTGGATCATTTCCAAGAATACCAGTTTTCTAGGCACACGTGTGCACAGTAAGCAGCAGCACACTACATAGCAGGTAGTTCTAAGGCGACTTCCAAGGTAATTTCAGGACATACCAGATGCAGGGTGTTTTTCAGTTTCTTCTCACATTCTTTAGCATTTCCAGCCTGCTCCAAACTGCCTCTTCTGCTTTGATTCCTTTTCTGGAAGCAGGTGAGGACAGCGTGGAACAAAAAGAGTTTTCTGCAACTTCGATAATTTAAAATTGAAACCATTTCAAGCATATGCTGAAGAACTCCTTCATGGAAATATCTTTTGCAACATAAAATTTTGCATTACAGAAGAAATTTTCTGTTATGTATGCACATATTTATGGCTAACTTGACTGGGCACATTACAAAAGCTATCCATGTAATATTTCATTATTAAAGAAGTTTCTAGCATTAGATACTGTTAAAAAATAAAACAAATGCTTTTTCTTTCTTTGTCACAAAGAGGAATTTGAAATTGAGGTTTGGGTCTGGTTGGGTTTTGGGGTTTTTTTGTTGTTGTTTTGTTTTATTTTTTTTTAATTTGAAAATCACTTTTAACTTTTTGCTTGCAAGGGAAATGACATCTTTCAGAAGAACGAAGGAAAATGAAATAATCTTATAATATGTAACTATCCTACAAGTAATTTTGCCCAAAGAAAAGATATTAATCTTTCAGATTTTTTCATGAAATTCATATTTAGTTGAGAAAAAATATTTTATTAATCTGTGTCAAACTTCACTACTGCAATGGCTTAATTTTACTTCAAAATCTGTAGGTTAGAAGCTGCAGTCTTGTGACCATTTTAAAGAACAAGTGTTTTATAGGTAAACTAGGAATTTACACGTCTTCTGTGTTAATTTTTAACTATTCAGCGTCTCTTGTGAGACAAATGAAAACAGATAGTGTTTTTTGGCCAGCAAGTGCTATCAGATTATGTGGTGTCTAATAAAGGGTAGTGTCTTGTCCATCTATAATATAACAAATGTGAGTGAAATACCACATAAATGTAAAAATGTCATGCAGCTGGCAGGCTGAAAAATTATTAAAATCAATTTTTTTTTACACAAGTCTGCCAGAAAATATGGAAAATACACAGTAGAGGCCTCAAATACTAAGAATATAAAAATAAAGCAGTGAGAATATGAAAAACAAGCAAACCCCTACCCAAGTTTTTAGCCCTCAGAATGCAAACATGAGGAGTTATACATTACTAAATGTATATAAAGGGAAAATGTGCACTCTTATAAAGCTGGTTTGGATTAATCTTTTACAAAACAATTCAACATTCAAGGAATAATTCTAGTTAAGGTGTTTATATGAACCTGAAAATAGAATCTTCTAATTATAACAGGTTGTATATTCAGTTGCACTTACTGTGCTTTGTCTATTTACATGTATTGCATAAAATGAAATCCATTCTATTTCTTTGTACTGTTATCTTCTGTAATTTTCATCTTTCCTTTTTTACATTTTCTTTTTTTTAGCAACCTTTAGTACTTTTGTCTCAGTTAAGACTGAATTCTTTAAACATATTTTTTTCCAGGTGAATTAAGATCCTTTGTTTATTTCAATGAGCAAACTCTAGAAATTCCAGGGAAAAAAGCATCTTGTACCAGTTTCTACATGGAGGAACTCATATTTAAGTATACCTTTTGAACATCTGTCATTATAACATTTTTACATCTCTTTTAGTCTAAATGTCAAGTGCTAATTACTAAAATGAAGTATTGCAAAATGTGAAGTATTTATCATGGTGCCACGATTACTTTTGAGATGTGTAAAGAGTTTACGTCAAATATAGAAAAGTGAACCTATTTTAGAGAAAACATATATAGAAATGTGTACTGAAAGATTGTCAGCCTTTATACAGGATATCTCTTAAATGCCTAGAAGTCTTCCTGAAGTAAACATGTTGGGAGACTATATAGCTCAATCAAATTCTTTCTGCTTTAACTGGAAAAATTGTTAATTTCTCTCTCTCCTCTTTAATGTGTTACCTATCATAATAAGGACCTTACTAACATGTACATTTCCAAGACTTATTTTCAGGTGCTTCCAAATGTTCTGATAGCATACTTTGAGATCAGGAAAGAAACACACACCAATTAAATTAAAAGCCAAAGTTAAAAAAAAAGAAAAAAAAAAAGAAACATCTGCAGAGCACCAGTGTGAAAAAATATTTACGTTGCCTGTTATTAAGCTCTCAACCTGTTTTCTGCTGGATTTCTGCATAATTATGTTACAAAGGAGGGTAGAAAGAACAGATGTTGAATAAAGATTGAAAATAAGAAAATTAGACTGCTAAAAAAAGTAGTTGTGGTTGCTCTCAGCTAGATATTTTTTTGACAAGACTTTTAGACAGTAATCTATTTCTCAAAATCATTGCCCATTTCTGGAAGATTAATGTAAAACTAAGTGTTTTTATTTTAAGTCTGATCAGTTGAACAGCTTCAATACTCCCCAAGTAAACAGCTTCAATAATCCCCAAGTCAGTCTTTCAGAAAGCAGATGAATATTTCCTCAAGCACTTTCATAAATTAGATTAAATGAATACCATATCAGGTCAGAAACCAATAAGCTCTTTCTACACAAAATTGTTGATGGCTTATGTAATTAGCTGTTTATTTCATGCTTTGCAAATATCCAAATAATCTATACAAGATACATTTTTCACAATCTTTATGGAATATATGCAACTAAACTATACTTGTGTGGTTTTCTGTTCCCTTTTTTCACAGTTGTGTCATGCTTTAAAGTGAACTATCATTTTTTAAGTGTTTAAGGTTTTTGTTCCACTTAATTGATGTTTTCTGTCATGGGGTTTGAATGCATTATGAAATTGCTGTCAGGACAGAGCTATCTAAAAAAGGAAGCTGAAGCAACTTACAGAGGTACTAGAATAAATCATTTGCATCACCACTACACTGTGTACTCCCTTTTACCCTGAGTAGATTATTTACCTCAATGGGAGTTATCCCTAAATACGGTCACCCTTGACTAAAAGAGATGTGTTTTAATGCAATTGCAGCCAAGCTTTTTCAGAGATGGCTATTCCCCAGGTTAAGATAAAAATCAGAGACCATTTTTGGTAAGGATACAGAATTGAAATAAATCCTTTTCCCAAAATTTTAATTTTCTTCTTTTTACTTTGCTTTCCTCTGTTATCCTCACCCTACATACCATCACAAGTAGACTTCAGTCTATTGAACTGCTTCTTACAGGTGAATAAATACTTCATCTGCTATCTGTCTTTGCTTGTGATCCAAAATTTACATGTGAGATTATAAAGCTGTGTAAGATATGCTTTTTGAAAAGTCACAGCTTAAAAAGTCACAGCCCACAACTCAATAGACTGCTAGTTCTTAAAGAGCTTACTAGTAACTTGATGAAGAAACTGCATATTTGTATGCATTTTGTATTCAAAGGATTTGGACTGAAATTTCCTCTGAAAAAATATTCAAAATGTATCACTGTATTATTCCATTTGCTTTAGTCCTGTTAGAGCCTCTAAAAGAAAGTGTGCCCTTTAGATGAGGTATAGATGTGGAAAAAACATGATATGTTTTTTGAAGTACTATGAGCCCATATTACTTCAGTGCATGGTGTATGCATGCACATTTTCTAGATACATTCCTATTACAGATCCTTACTGTAATTGCAAGTGAATAGCAGTATCTCAGCATTATAGTATGCTTAATACTGCAATTGCACCTTTACCACCAATCTCTATAGAAAAGCAGATACCAGCAGGTTGATGGATCTGTCTTTGGAATCAGAACAAATCTTTCTTATGATTCATTTTTTGCCATAGATAAGCCATAAACCAAAGACAGCAGATTGATGGAGGTTTAGTTTTTCTGCCCTTGTTTTAAATAGTAGATGTAGAACAGGTTCTTTTATTTTATAGCCTGAAGCTGAACTGTCAAAATAAAAGATGTACGGACTTAATATCCTAGAGCCAGACAAAAGAATTACTTCTCACTTTTTTTTTTTTTTTAGAACAGATTAAACATTGCACAATATACCTCATTACTACCTACTGTAAATTTATTGAAAAGGTAGTTTTTGTTAAAACATAAAATACTTTGTGTCATTATTACCTGCTTTACTGCAAGACACAGATTTCAGCTAAGAATGAAAAATTTTTCATTTATAATCTGCCTATCCATATTGTGAGAAATTATATACCTGACCAAAAATATAAATTTTGAAACATTATTTCTGGTTTTAGCTTGTGTGAGTGCATGTGACTTACTCCATGTCTCACTTGGTGTCATGTAACTGCAGCCAGTATACAGTAATAAGTTTATTAAATCTGAACTTCATGAGGAAAACCCCCAGAAGTAATTGCAATATGCAAATTAAAACAACCAGAGGTAGTAACAATTCAGGTTTAGCTTTGGAGATTAATTCTATGGCTTATTTTTAGTTCTGGATTTTTTTATTCAATGAAAAAGTGGAAAAAAGCACTTTAGAAAACTAAGTCAGCTAGCAAAAGATCACTGTATTACACGTTTTGAAGGAGGAACGGAGGAAGAAAAACATGGGTGGAAAGAAAAATAAGATGAGAAACAAAAGACTAAAGAATAAAAAAATAAACTAAAACAATTATTAAGCAATACGTTGTTTTTCATATATTTTGCAATAGTTTATATTTCATGAAAGCAAATATACTTTTCAGAAGGTATTTCTCTTGCTCATCGCTACAGATACACACATGTATTTTTAAAAGGAGATACTCTGCCTGTGTGTAGGCTTCAAAATTCCCACTGTTTCCCTTTCAGCTCACCTCCTTTTGAAGAAAACCCTGGAGGTGTGGAACAGCTTAAATTATGTTAGAGTTAGCTAGAGTCCAGTTTGGACATCTTTTAGAAGTCATCAAATCCCACCTCCCACCTCCCACCCCCCAACCCCCCAGAGCAAAATTAATGCTTGTTTTTAGGTTATGGAAGTAAGTGGTGTAAATTTGTTCTATATTTATGAAGGAACTGATACTGGTAAAACAATCTTCATGTAAAAATGCATTTTGGTTTAGAGACTACTTCTTTTG
>JBCJKH010000138.1:0-11113 GCA_039877255.1 Loriculus beryllinus
TTCAGATACTGAAAGGCTGCTATGAGGTCTCCATGCAGCCTTCTCTTCTCCAGGCTGAACAGCCCCAATTTTCTCAGGCTATCCTCATACAGGACGTCCTCCAGTCCCCTGATCATCCTTGTGGCCTTCCTCTGGACTTGTTCCAACAGTCCCATGTCCTTTTTATGTTGAGAACACCAGAACTGCACACAATACTCCAGGTGAGGTCTCAAGAGAGCAAAGTACAGTGGCAGGATCACCTCTTTCGACCTGCTGGTCGTGCAGCTTTTGATGCAGGCCAGGATATGGCTGTGTGGTTCTGGGTTGCCGGCTGGGCTTAAACCATGACAGGAGCATACATACTGCCTCACAGAAATTGAATCTAGACCTTTAGGACTGTTATTTTGAATTTAAACACAAGTTGCTTTGCAATCCCATTTAAATTTTTAACTCCCGGAAGTTTTTTGATCCTCTACAATTTTTTTTATTTTTTTTTTTTTTTGTCCCAACTTACTTTGGATATTCTGTCCTTTAGTTCAAATATTTATGTCTAAAGCCTATTTCAAATTCAGCATGTAAAAATGTACACTTCTGGGAAGGCTGCAGAACTACTGTAGTTCACATTATTTCTTTATCTAAATTCTCTTATATCATTGTCTCTTCATCAAATTTTAGTGCATTTTGAAAATAGCTTAATGCAGAGAATACAGTGGTCAGAAGAATGCTTTCTACCTATTAAAAAAGAATTTTAAATCACTTCATGGATAAATTAATTAAGAACCTGCCTGCTATGATCCATAAGGAAGAACCTGTGTGATATGACCCATAGGGATTGCTGTTTGATTTTTCCACAAATATAAATGTGCAAAACCATGGACTTGGAAGGAACTTTAGGAAATCCTCCAAATCATTATACTATGAAAGTCTATTTGCAAGGTCTTTGACTTGACTTTTCCTGAAGACCATCAGTTTTGGACACTAAAACCTCTCCAGAATATCTTGTCTGTAAATAACCTTTTCTTTTTTTTGTCAGTGCTACAAGTAGTCTGGAGCTTGACTACTAAAAATAAACACTTTATTTAATTCTAGCCACTAAAATACACACACACACACACACACACACACACACACACACAAAGAGTGTATAACATCTTGCTGTATGTGTAGAGAATCATTAGTGACATTAAAAAGAGTAACATTTGTCTTCATAAACTAGTATTACACATTGCTTAGCTAAAGCAGAACTGAGATAGTAAGCAGTAACTATAGGATTTTGAACAAAGAAAAATAATCAAAACCTGTCTTTACAGTTTTACCTTCACGTAGAGTATTGTCTAAAGAGTTGCCTAAAGAAAAAGTGAACATTCAGATGAAACCTCAGAATCTACCCCATTAGTGATTATTTCATTTTAATAACCAATCAGTTTATATTGAATTAAATTGACTATCAGTAAAATAACAAGATTTAGAAATAATAGTAATGCAGAAGTTGCAAAAAATAAATTACGTACAACAGCGTTTCAATACTTTTGAGACTATCATTAGCATGAGGAAGGTAATTTAAGTACAATTACAGGAAAAATATTGCCAGGAACATGCTTTAGCAGAACTGTCCCAATCTTTAAATATTCTATTAGTCCCTTGGAGGTTTTATAACAAAAATCTATGAGCTGAAGTTGTGTTGACAACTGACATTTAGAGCACAAAAATTTACCTTGTCTATCTATGTGTTATCTGATGTCTCTAGAAGACTGAATTTCTGCATGTTCAGGTCAACAAAGCAGCTTGATATTAGCCTTGGGAATGTTTTTGTGTCTATCACTGAATTGCAGTCACTACATTCCTCTTTAACTAGTTAGGATTTCCTGAATATGAATTCTTGTCCTGATTTGTGCATACTGACTTTAATCATCACATCATAAACAAGTTCCTGAGCAGGTCACTAATAAGATCTAAGGATTTGTTAAAAAAAGAAGAAGAATATTTTACATGAATACTGCTTGAATATCAGAGCTAACCATATATTAGAAGAACTGTCTCTCCTTTTCCTTCTCAAATACTGAACAGTAGATCATATTTTTAAAGCAAACAACAAAAAAATAAAAATGGTATTCCTGTTTGGCGCTATATAGCTTTTTACTCAGAAATACTTGCCTATATAAGTTATGGGATAACTATAGTATGCTATTTTATTTCTTATGTATCTTTCAAAGCATTGTTTCTATTGGCTGAAGAGAAAAGAGGCAGTATCTTTTTACTGGGTTAAATGGCAACTGAAATGAGAAAAAATTCAGCCAAGCTTTTGGGCATGCAAGCCCTTCTTAAGTTCTGAAATAGAAGTAGTAAATTTAAAAGTGAAATACAAGGTGATAACAGCAGCTCAGAGATTATTTAGATAAGCATCAAATTAGACAACCTTTGGAAAGAAAAGTGGTTTATGTGGAAAAGAGGTAAGATTACAAGAGAGGAAAGCAAGGCAAAGAGAAATTAGAGTGTAATTATTTTCTTGGTCAGAGGAAAGTTTTAAACAGAGGCAGTTCAAAACACAGATCACTTAGGGCAAGGAAAAGTTAATATATAATCAGCTGCAAAGTAAATCTCTACTAGGTTCCCATATTTTATGCTCAGAAAAATATGAATCTCTGTGGGGAAGAGGGTTTTTTTTTCTTTTTCTTCTAAAAAGGAGATCAGAGACAGCTTGTCTTTTTTTTTTTTTTTTTTTTTTGACAAATATTTGTGCCTTAACAGTGAAATAAGTCTTTAATAACCATAAAAAATGGTTCTTTGGGCAAAACCAGCTTTGGGGATGGTTTTGATAATATCAAATAGGTCTATGACAGTCTCACAACTGGCTATTGTAGGTCCCTCAGAGGCTTATCTTGTCTGTGGAACTTAAAAGTTCACAATAGTTCCTTGTAGCGAGATCAGATTTTTCCTCAAACTGATGGGAAAGCGGTCTGATGTTCTCTTTGAATTGTGACATGCAGAATTTACTTGCAGTCTCAGTTTCCCTTTACAGTGGATGGCATTAGAAAGTAAAAGATAAAAGAAACTGCTAGCACTTTTAATCAGTATTAATAGGATCCAGGCTCAAACCTTGATTTTTACTGACACAAATATCCATCATACTTGCTGAAAAAATGCTAAATAAGTTTATAGAGAAATTACAGATAAGTAAATGGGGAAGGGGTTTGATTGATTAGAATGTCAAATTAGACATATTATGATTTTCTTCTGTTGCTTAATTTTACACGGTCAGATTGCTAATTGAATATTAAAAAAAATATCTGAAAACAATGTTAATAAGTTAGCAAAGGGAATCAATGTGTAAAATCCCACACTAAGGATTATCATCAAAGAAACTCATGCTCAGGTCTGGATTCACTGACATGAACAAAGAAGGAACATAAAACGAAGGAGTTCTGTGACCCTGAGCACCAAGGACACACTGGTGATCTGATCTAGACAGCTGCTAATCAATAGACTAATTATCTGAGTAATGATGGTATTGGCTGCTCAGATCTCATATCTGTTTCAGTAAATAAACCTCTGCCTTATAAGACAAGCTGCAGTTTTGTTTTCTTGTGAAACAGACATTTGTGGATTTTTTTTTGGTTGGGAGCTTTTGTGTCTTATGTAGAAAGGTCATCTCAGAAGGCATAACTTGAGATTACAAGGATAAAATTTTACTGAGGAAATTAAAAATATTAAAGAGATCAATGATTTTTAGGCAAAGAAAATTTTTCTTTGGGGATTTGGGAACTTCGGGTTTCGTTGATCTGATATTTTAATTGGTGAAGGGTCAATTTAAGATTATGGCTAAACCCAAAAAATAAATTTAGTGTCCACTAGTCATATGCATATCAGTATTACTTGTATGAGGCATGCATGTGTACATTTCACCATTCATCATACCGACTAAAGAAACTCAAAAGAGAGCAAGATTTAACTTATTTCATGTATGAAGCTAACAATAAGCAAGAACAACCAATTCATCGTGAAACTCTATTTTTCATATGCAATGAATTGCATTCTGTTCTTTTTACTTTTAAGATAATTTAGGGAGTTTTTCATAATGTTTTTTATGCTATGTCTTAAGAAGTTTAGAGTAATGATAACAAGACTTAACACAAAGGAGATGCATTTGCATTAAAGAATCTTACGGTCTAACTTTCAGCATGTATATGCAAATATATCTGTCAACATGAAACTAATTTGTCATGGTACATGTTATATGCATGTTGAAAATCTGTATTCATTGTTAAATAAATTGTTCAAAACAACACAGAATAATTGTTCACCAACATGTGGCTGAACGCTGTATTTATAGTATTGCTATAATCTTTTATGTCCTCACATGTGTTTGAAGTGGATGCATAGTCTTTGTTTATGTGTTTCTTTACAAGATGCAGCATCTTGGGAAGAAAGGTTTTCCCTGATTAGTCAAGTACCATTGTCAGGAAAGGGCTGAAAGCAAAGAGTATAGTGATTTGTGGATTACTAGGATTCTTTTTCAGTAATTGACAGTAACTCAACAGCTGCTTCCTATGCATACTAAAGTTCAGCCAAAAGGATTTGTCAAGCAAATCAACTGAAAGAATATTTCAGCAGCTGACTCTTAAAGCAAGGAAAAAACAAGTGAACTGTGCTAGATGTTAAATGCTAAGGAAAACATTGGAAAAATCTTATCATTATTATGCAAATTGGTGCGAAAACCCCTCATACAGTAATAACCAAGTTTTGAATGGCAGTAGAGTGTCTTCTGTCAAGTTTTTCCATCCTGGATTTTCCGCTTTTAGGAAAACAATATGTATACTGTTAACGTACAATAAAAAATACATATAAGTTGTTGAAGAGCCAACACTACTAATTTTTGAAAAATCTGTATTTACCTAGAAAGATATTGTATTCATAATTTTATGTGCAGCAAATAAGACCCTATTTTGCAAGAGCAGAATCAATATTGGTCTTATGAGCAAAACACAAACCTGAATGACATCAGTGTGAAACTGGAGTTATAATGCAGTAACTTGTTTAACTGACTATGACTTTGCCAAAATATGAAAGATGCATCTCAATTAAGTATAATTATCAACAAAACAAATAGAGCACAATCAATCACAAATATATTAGAAATTCTAAGTCAAATCCCAAACTGCATACTAGCATCAAAAATTATGGTGGGCTTTAGATGGAATTTAACAATGGTAAAGCCAGCAGAGTCAGTAGTTCAATAAAATGGACATGAAAGTGAAGGCATAAATTAATCTCAGTCTTCTAAAATGTGTGATAAGGCTGTGGGGTGGTAAAATAAAATAATTACTCCCCTGAGAATTTTATATGGTTTAGCCAAATGAAGAGGCTGAAAAGGCTGTATTGGCTAAGTAGCTGAAGAAACTAACTTCAATTGAAAGAGCTGTCAAGCTAAGCAACAAAGGAAAACAAAGATGGAGATTTTTAGAGAAGGTGCTTTTAGTTATTGTTTATGTGACACCACAGAGATGCAATAGTCACAGTAGATGCCATATTAATTCCCCAGATTAAACATGGAGGCTGATTTGCAACCTAAGCAATACTTCTAGTAATAACAGTCGCAAAAAAAAAAAAAAAATAAAAATCTGCGTTAGCAGAAGGTTAAGGGAGTAAAAAACTGAGGTTGCTTATGCTATGGCTATTGCTTGTTTTATTTTTCTTTTTCTGGCATCATTTTGTCTTCTGATTTTTCTCTTTTTCAAGGAGGTTGTTTGGTTGTGTTTTTTTAGCTTTTTATTTATGCTTGCCAAGATACACAGCAATGGCATTCATTTGAAGGACATTATCAACCATGCCCTGGATTTTTTTTTTTACTCTGTTTTTTAAATGAAAGCTGTATCTACAATTTTTCAAAATTCATGCTCTCAATACATGAAACTACAACTCCTGCGTGAAACATGGCTGAGAACAGATGATTATTTTCTTGTGTGCATTAAATATTCAGAAATGTATTTGATTAAAAATATCTGCTTTGTTATTTGGAAGAAATAAATAAATACATAACTAAAAATATATAACCACAGATGAAGAAAACACATTTAAAAATTCAAACAAATCATTGCTTTTCTTTGACCTAATTTGTATTGTCTTGTTCAAAACGTGTATGAAAACAAAAATACTGTCTAGGTCAAAATAGTATCTTTTATCAATTTTATTCCACAAAATGTAATCCAGAAGAAGACATCTCTCAGCAAATATAGCTTTTTTCTCATCATCACATTATAGTGCCTTTGGGGGATAACAAAGGAAAAGCTATAAGAACAGGATTATACAGTTCTAAATTCTAATGCCATAGGGATATGAGCATATGTATAAAAAAGTCAATGCATACAAATACTTTCACACTATTCAAAAGACACTGGTTTAGGTTGAGTCTACTCTTTTTCTTTCAGTCTTTGTGGCTGCTTCATAATTCAAATTAATAGTTTTAAATGCAGTGGTTGGTCTGTTAAATGCTAATATTCTCCAAAGCAATAAGCTTATAAACTGTGTTGTTAAATCTTGAACTACTGCTTCCTTAATATGTGAGATTATTTTGATAGAAATAGGTTTTGGCTGGCTTTTTACATTCTCTATTGCAGATACAATGATATTTTAGCTAATACAAAGTACTTATGGAATTCTTATGTTGAAATGTATAATTAGATAAAGAAGAAATTGATTTTAAATTATTGGTTTTAAAATCAGCTTATCTTGATGCATATGAAAATATGAGGAAAATTTGATGAGAAAATTTACTTGATGATTAAACGTAATGGGAGGTTATTAATGAAATAATGACAGAACCTAACTAATTTTGGATCTATCCTTAATTGATTACGGATTTTCTGCTCAGTCTGAATAGCAGACCAAGAGAGATGACAGGAAGTTGTAAAGGTTCAAAAGGTCATGAAGTAATTCCGAGAATGGCTAGTGGAGTTTCTATTTGGAATGTCCTAACTGGATAGATAGATATTAGTTTAGTCATTAAGGGCAGGTATTGCTTTTTTTAGAATTTTAAATTTTGGCTCAAAATTAAAGGAGACTATCACTCTCCAAGATAACGTTTAAGACATTGGTTTTGGCACGTTGCCTGCCAGGAACTGTTACCAATCAGGCTGTTTCCTGATCAAGCTTTTTTACTGGATGTAGTGGTGTAATTATGGCACATGTACACAGGTTATAGCATGCCACCTGGTGTTCAGGCAGATAATGGTCTGTAGATTGCTTAGTTTATTAATATAGATATTGGTTTAAATTCTAGAGGCCCCCAAAGAGGAATTTTATGGTAAGTTCCAAAGACTAAACAGGGAAATGGCACAGCCAGCTCTGAACTAGGGTGAAATCTGGAAGGGTGAAATCTAGAATGGTGAAAGAATTGGAGGAGACAACACCAAGTAAGTAGAAATTCATAGAACCTTCCCTGTCTTGCAGCCAATACACTCACAAGTTAAAGGCAAGCATGTTAATTTTGATAACATGGAAAAGAAGTCAGAATGTGACATACCATTAGGGCAAATGACTTCCATTTATAAGAATGAAATAGGGTTTACAGGGTTTCATGGTTTTGGGGGAGGAAGGATTGCATATTCACAAAGTAAAATGTGATTGGATGAAATTATTAAGAAGAAAGTTTCTTCTTAATATCTTTGCCTGTTTTCATCTCAGGACTTGTCAAAATAAGAGTTTAGTGTCAATTTGACTAGGATCTAATTTTCCACCCTGCAAGTATTCACAAATCTGATAATACAATTTTCTAACTTGGTATGACAATGACTGCATAACAGTTTTAACGCCATCTGTGCTGAAACAGTCGTTAGTATGCTTTTTTCAAGATGCCCAAGTAAAGACTGTAATTTGTACTAACTTAAAAACCTTATTTCTTATTTTTTCCAAAAATTCATTTTTTAAACTGCTTGTTATAAAACTAGTAATTTTAAGTGACAGTGGATAGATAATACTAGAAATATCGTGTAGTCCTCAGGTAAGCTCCTGAAGTTGAAAAAATATGGAATTTCCAGATCTGTTCAGTTAATCCACTTTTGCAGTGGCCTAGACAGACCAGCATTCCCCCAGAGAATAACTCAGTGTCTAGGAGATAGTGTGCTAAAATATATGAGATTTATACAGTGTGCCACCATCATAAAGGACAGAAAAAAAACAGCTGAGACAATCAAGCTGCTTTTATTTATAGACTAATCCATAATTTTTCATTATACAAGCAGGAGCTTTCAATTTATCAGAATATTTGTCTCACATTTATTATTTTAATAATTTCATATGTTTACCAGTATTATTTACATACACAGGCCACATTTATCAGCTGTCTAAGGAGTTGTAAAATTATTCTTTTGCTACTGTAAGCTCCTTAAATAAAAAGAAAAAGATGGAAGAACAAAACCCACCTAATTTTTCTTTTTCCTCACTAGCATTTGTTGCTTTCATTTTCAGATTCTTCATATACCAGCATGTGCCAATAATCAAGAATCAAAGGAGAGAGAAAAATAAAACATGATTGTAGCACTATTCATTACATTTGAATATATGGCATGAAAAAATGAGTGATAATGAGGTAAGAGAAGCTTGTGTGAGTTCTAAATTATAAGAACTGGGAAACTTAAAATGAGAAATGCTTGAAGAATTATTCCCATGTAAGAGCACATCCCAGTAAACATGACTGAGCAGCACAAGAATACAGAAAAGTGAACTTACAGTCTCTGAAAATGCTTCACTTAAAAGCTCACAGTAATTTTTTAAACAGAACTGCAGACTCAAAGGGAAAATTTTGCATCATATGAAAAGAAATAAGATGTGAAAACTGATGAAAATTAAACTCAGTTTCAAGAAATCAGCAATCTTTCAGCACTAAAATCAAGCATGCAACATTGTTTAAACCAACCAAGAACCAACAGCTCCTAGGGGGTTTTGATTTCTTTTCTTCTTCTAGTAGGGAGACAACAGGACAAATGAAATAGACTTCACAGGGAGTTTACAGAAGTAAAACAACTCACAATATCTACCATTAATGCAGGCGTAATTCTTACTACTACCTACACTTGAAATACCTGCAATGCTGAAATGCTGAAATTACCTGTTCTGACTATATGCATGAAGGGCAGCTGAGAAGGATTTTGAGACACCAATTTTTGATATGAAGTGTGAAAGTCCAATCTATAATGTCTGATTCAGATTTTTTTGGAATTAGAGCTGTAACATTACAGCTCAAATCGATATCAAAAATAACGCAAATTAGTATCACTTAATCAGTATGATTTCTTGGAGAATTTCTGGTGTCCTTTCTCAAATAGAACATAGAACATCCTGTCTTACCTGTAATAAAGAATATTTTTTCTTTTTTTTGGAAAATCCTTTTCAGTATAAATCCAAGAAATCCAAGTGGAAAGAATTTTCAAGATGCTGCTTTTGTTAACCGATGTGACGCAAAGTTGTACAACAACAAGGATACAGGTTTTGTTATAACAAAACAGACTTTTATAAATTGCATAATGATAAAAACTTGGGAAACTTTTTTGAGATACAGAGCCAAAAGAAGTAATAATGTATAGAAGAAGATAAACTTTAAAAGTTTTTTTCCTATATTTCTTAGCTTATTTTTGTGGAGAAAATATATCCAGGTTATTTACTAGAACACTATCAATAGGAAAGCAATATTGTAAGCTAAATATATTTCTTAAAAGTTCATAATTATTTAATTTAATGCCCATTTTAGTATGCATGTTCCGTTATTTCATAATGCTACCCAAGTTGTGCATTCACTCTGAATGGCTATACTAAGTATCAGATTGCAGGTTTCAAGAACAATACCCTTAACATTCTAAATACTTTGTACATTGTTTTTGATTCTGTTGTGAAAACGGTAGGGGGTAGTTGGGAATTTTTCCACTCACTGTGATTGCCACATCCAAAAGAGGAAAATTAATATTAGCTGAAGTATTAATTTTTATTGCCTTGTCTTGATGACTGTGTTAGTCATGGGGGGGAAAAAAAAAATCAAACAGAAAATTCACTGAAGAAAGAAGAATTCTATTTTAAATTAGTGCACTAGCTTCAGATGCATATTCACTTAACCAAAAATATTATTGTAGAAGCTTGTGCTGAACTTATTACAGTAACACTGCCAGCAATAGAAAGACCGTTTCTCAGGAACACTAGTATAGATCACTTTGCTATGCAAGTCACCTTAGAGAAAATCCATTGTTTATTTTGTGCTAGTCTACTACTTTCCATTGATTTGTCACCACTCTTTCAACTGCAGTTGTAGGTGACTGGTTTTTAAAGTCTTCTTTTAATAATAATTTGAGAACTTTACTGAAGGCATAAAAACAGTTTAAGCCATTTATTTAATTGAAAATTAGAGATTAAGCAATGCAAATAAACATTTTACTCTTGCATTTCGATGAGTGTATATGGATATCTCTAAGGCCGTGGTCAAAACCTCTTTCAATGAATTTCAAACCTCAAAATCTTTGAATCAGGAATCTCAAGAATCCTTGAACAGATCCATTTGCCTTACCACAAGCAAAGTAGCAGCCTTGTCAAACAAATCTTTCTAATTTCTTTTCAATTGACTTGGAAGGCCAACTTCTAGGGTAAAGTAGTGTTTTGTCCTGTAACTTCTTTAGATTCTGAGCCTGCCACACAAAGTACAAACAGGAACCAAGTGCAGCTCTTAATTCAACTTCTTCAATGAATATGTCAATTCTGAGAAATATTTTGCAAGTGTTGAATTGTTTTCATGGAAGTTAAGGCACAATTATCAGGAAAAAACTGTACTCACTACCAAGCTATTCTAGGGTTTAAATGAAATATCTGTATAAAGTTTAAAGTTTTTCACTATTTTCAAAAGATAGAGCAGAAGCAAACAAAGTTTCAAATGTATGTGTCCCGGATTCAGCAGTAGCAGTCATTTTTCTACTTCTTAATAGCTGATGCAGCGCTGTGGTTTTGAATTTCAGCCTGGGAACAATGGTGATAACACTGATGTTTTCAGTTGTTGCTCAGTAATGTTTACCCTGACCAAGGATTTTGTGAGTCTCATGCTCTGCCAGGGAGGAGGGGAAGCTGGGAGGAAGCAGAGACAGGACACCTGACCCAAACTAGC
>JBCJKH010000139.1:7199-53790 GCA_039877255.1 Loriculus beryllinus
CTCCTTTTAAATCCACCTAAAATACACCTGCTTAGGTCAAACCCCATCAAACTAATGCTATTGTTACCTGGCAACCATACCTTTTTCCATTAAAAAAATTAGTCATAAAGGGTTTTTTTCCTTAGGGCAAGTCTAGCCAGTTAATTATTAAGTAACTAAATTGCTTAACTAGTTAGAGGAACTCTGACCCATCACCAGTCATTATTTAGTTTCCTATGTATTCATAGGTAACACACAATGAGAAGATACAGCCATGTGCTCCGTGCGAGGGCAAGTAGCTCCAAACAGCTCACTACCAAAGCGGTGGTAGAGAATGGGGCTAACAAGACAGCAGGATCTGCAGTGTTCTGCAGCCTGCTCTCACCACATGGAAGGTGTTTCCAGATGGGAGTGTGTCTGGGAGCAGCAGGGGTTCCTCTACTGCTTTTGGACAAGTCCTGGCACTGAAACCTTTCAGGTGCTGTGGCAGCAGCACAAGTGACAGTAAAGCTATTCTGCTGTAGGCAAGGAAAGCAGAGCTATGCAGGGATGCAGGTCCTTCACATGGATGGTTTGGACTTCTGCAGACTTTATAAGATGCCTGCTGAGGTTGGGATAGAAGCCTGTTCTGGCAAGGAAGGCCCTGCTGTTTACACAAGGATGCCAAACAGCTCCCTGCAGAAGGATCTAAATGTAAACTCGTGTATGTGAAATGTGAAAACTAACTGTGAACTCACATAGTTGCCATCGCCCTGCGGCAGTACGGAAGAGTTTGTCTTCTTATTTAGGCATCCCAATGTCAGCTGCAACCTGGATCTCTTCCTCAGCTGTACATTCACAATGACTAAATTAAAAAGTCAAAACATGCAAACAGCAAACTGAACTGGACTAAATCAACCTTGAACAAGAAATGCACAGTGACTGCTGCAGAACACAGTGTGCTCCTTAAAGCCCAGGGACATTCAATTATTGCCAGTAGCACAAAAAGGTGCTTCTTTCCTTGGTTTGAGCACAACAGGAGATGAATTAATTTTGACATCTCATTTCAGCTCATCACAGAACAAAGAAAACGAAGGTGCTCCATATGCCTGCACGGGTTATTCATGCAACAACTACTCAGTCTAGTGAGGACAAGGGCTCTCCTCTCTATGAACCCTAAGTCTGGTTTATATAAAGTCTGATATTTTCTTTCATAAGACTGCTGTTTCCAGAGACTAGTTTATTCTTGCTAGGATTAAGTAGATAGCAAGAATAACAAGCTGCAGTGTATGTTGCCAGCCAATTAGAGTAACACGGATCATGGCCTGATACTGATAATAGAGATTCTACAGAATATTATTCAGACTCCCAGACAATAAATCTTAGCAATAATGTCTGGGATATTGTTCCAGTCCAATAGTATCTCTCAAACATTTATACAATGGTATATTTATACAGCTAGCTTTATTTGGAGCAATGATCTCACTAGATTGAATTAAGGAACTCAAAAGCTGAGCCGTGAAGCCTGCCTTATTATGGTTCCTCTCAATTAATCAGTACTGAAAATAAATACACAAATCATATGAAAAAAGAAACTTCAAAAACAGCATGAGTCAGTACCAGTCATTTTTTTTGTCAACAGTAATCATTCTTCATAAAGATTTTGCACAAGTTTGCAGATACCACTTACAGCCAGGGATTGCCCCCTGACCTCTCATTTTGTTTGAGTATGGCATTACAGTTACAACAGTTTGTAATTTTTGAGTCCCTATTTATTAACTGCTCTCTCTGCCTTTCTCTTACATGTCCTTATTCTATGTACATTTTTATTGTATTAAATTTTCTTATGACTTTTATACATATATTCTTACTAATACAGAATCATTGCTATGTATTATTGCTACCCAGTATGACCACTGCAGTCCTGTTCTAGAGGTACAGCATGCACCTCAGGTATAAGTGATTAACCCAAATGCCATGTTCATTCATGTGATACTATTGCTGAAAACAGTAATGTCAGGCTTTAGTGCTAGTTCCTCAAACTGGGCATTTCCAGATGTAGGTTGCAGAAGATATCAAGGAAAGTGCTGTCTACCATTTCTGCCTTTAATGTTTTTTGTCTATTAGGTCTACATTTTCTTGGTAAAGTTAGGGATAATGTGGATAAATGGCTAAAGTACAAGACTAGACATGAGTAACCTGGGACTTAACTAAGCTGTTCCACTTAACTGCTGTATGATTCCAGAAGTCATTTCACACACCTTGCACAAAAAGCTGCTTTCTATTTAAAAGCTGAGCACTGAAGTTGGAATCTGTGAAGGCTGACACGCAGCATCTGATGCTCATTTTGAAAATGGACAGTAATAATGATGCCTTTCTGTATTTTTCATTATTTTGGTTTTCTTACAAGAAAATATGAAATCTTTTCATATGAAATATGAAACTAATCGTTATAGATTAAAATGTCAGACATCCATTTGTTATAATTTTGAATAGGCCTGTCAGTTGTAGAAGGACCTGTAGTAGCCAAAAAGAAATGCCTGCGATGACCTGCCTTGATGTGCTCTGGGGCTGTTGATGTCTTTTCCAATATAATATCTTTTCATCCTAAAAATGACTTAAGAAAAGTCTTGCAACTAAGAGTTACATTAAAAGAAAAAGGCTGACTTATTTGCCTTGGTTTCTATCCAAGCACAAGTGCAATACCATGTATGCTGCATAGGCTAAAGCTGACTTCTAAGCAGACACCTACCTTGTTGAATGAATCAAGCACCTGTTTGCCTTTTGCAAGGGAAAGTTCTTCACAAATTGTGTAACTCTGCTAGTGGAGAACGTCTTATTTTCAGGATGGATAAAGTGGACATATTGGTGGCTGGAAGCAAAGATAAATAACAGCAAACTGAGCACTCTGCCTGAACCAGTGACATGACAAGCCCAGAGGCTGCAATAAAGTCTGCCAAGGAGCTTGATGTTATCAGTGTAAAAGGAACATTCTAAATGGTCACAAAAGCACTTCAGCATACATACCTTAGAGTATGACAAGATTCTTACTAAAACATCATTTGGATTTACAAAATGTCCCATATTCTGGATGCTTTGACTGATAAAGAGGTAGTAGTGGTTTCTCCTGAGAAACAGCTTGCAGGCATTTGGAGAAGCAATAAAAAGATAGTAAATATAAGCATAATTTCTGCCTATATGCCTCTGTCCTAATGTAAGCTGAAGTTCACACAATGCTCCTCACAATACCCATAAACATGGTAACTTGTACCAAGCAAAAGCAACAGCAGAGGAAGTACAGTGAAAGGGACAAGAGCAGCAGCAGCTTTCTACTAACACCAGTAAGAGTAGCAAGAGCTTTTATTTGCCAAATCTTGTACAAAGTCAATACAATTTCCTTCATCATTTAAAAAACTCATTAAACCTAAAATGCACCTCCTGTTTAGCAAGAGCAAGAACATATTACTGTATTTACGTGCACTTCCATCAAAAACCCACAGTGAGCATCAGTGTATCAGATTTCCAGCTCCTCCCACCTCAGAAACACCTCTTGCACAGTGTGATGTTGGACTAATAAGTATTTGCCTAGTAATCCATCATAGAGCTTAATAATGTAAGTAATGTAGAAATAATGTAACTAATGTAGAATTTACTGGTGACAGAAAATGTTCCTAATAGGCAATGTATTGAATGCTTGAAATACTGCCATGACTTCAACTCTCATAGTTCAAATGTTTCATGAAAAGAGGCCATTAAGCAGATACGAGAGTGCTGAATGCCCTGTCCATAGAGACTTTATCCATTTCATATCTGTGTAGTCCAAATCTAAATGTCATTAAGCAAAAGAAAGGAAGAGCTCATTATATCTGATAAGAGACAGTTCCTTTCAATGTTGCATTGAGATCATATTGAGATCTACCTGGAACATTGTTATGACATCCACTAGCTCTATAAAGAATGGTACAAGTTGATTTCTATCAATTGTATTCACAGAGAATGGGATACGTCCTGCAATATGTTCCAGAAATGTTTATCCTCAAAAGACAACACACTCTGCAAATTGCACTGTGTTTTGCCTGCCCTGCTAAAGCAACCCTGCACTACTGAGATGTTACCAGTCTAATTAAAGGCCTGATTCTGCATAATGATTCTTATGCTTCCCAAAGTCACAGGCTTCAAATAAACAGGTGAGAAGCAATGCTGCAGTCTTGCTATGAGTCAGGACTGGATTCATAATGAAACAATCAGCAGTAAACAAACAGCACAAAACTTATATTTACTAAGTTTCATCAGTCTTTCTTTGGGTCATGTTGTTTAGAACAACTCCCAGGGAAGTAAAGAGAAAAGAACTGCTGCTGAAGTGAATGCAAACTATTCATGAGACAGGTAAGATTTGCATAGCTCTACATTTATATAACCTAAATTCCTCATGCTCTAGACAGCTGGCATAGATATCTCTCCTTTAGCACACAGGTAGACTGAAAAATACTTCAGGTAATCTGTTTAAATGTTACATGGAATATTAAGAGCCTGATGCAAAGCCTATTGATACCAGTAGAAAACCAAAGTGTCATAAACTATGTATTTTGAGTAGTCTGAATTGTAATACTAGAAGTACCTTATTTCCATTGGAGAAGCCACAGATAACCCCAAAAGACTATAAGAAACCAACTCCTACAGAAGCACCATGGAGCAGCAATTTCTGGTGAAGAGGAACACTGAACATTTATTTTCTTCTGAAATATCAGAGCAGTCACTTTACTCATATGTGGAAACACAACCTCCCCACTATGTTTAATGTCACAAAAATGCTAATTGCTCACAGGGGAAATATTAAATCAATGCTAAAAAACAGCTGGGAAAAAGCAGGGGAAACATTGCACAAGATCTTCAAGTACTTTGTGGAATATTTAGTTGGCACTTTTCTGGAACGTTTGTGAGCATTATCTGGTATTTCTGAAAGCATGCTGGGCAAATGTTATGGGAAAATAACAGTCAAGCAGTAGAGCCATATGAAAAAAATCAACATCAAATAATAAAGAAGCTAATTTATCCCCCAGATAAATCAGTGCTAGAGCAGATATACACTGTGTGCAGCAAGATTTCTTGCTAGGAGAGTGCAAGGCTAAGTTGCGTGTTATTCCTATAATCAGTTCCCTTCATTACTACTCCCACCAAGTTGCTGGCTTCCAGTAGATGAGAGACATCAATGTGTCCACACATTTCAAGAAATCTGCCATTCTCTTACCTTTCTCCCTCTTGGGAGAAATTACCTTCATTACCTTCATTCACCTTTTCTGAATTTTCAACAATGCATGCACTGCTTTAAGGAAAACAGCATGGATTCTGTTGTGCAGAACTGAGCAGCATTTAAGCATTTTATATTCACTAGAGCTGTAGTTCTTTCTTCAGATGTTATTACGTGGGATATTTTTTTCTTCACAGCTATTTTAAGTAGGATTATACACTCCTCTCCCCTTGTCCTGCCCCATGTGGGACAATATTTCTAACCAAAAGAGAGAAGCATCTTCCCCAACACAGCACCTGCCTCCACAACTTTCTATTTTACTATTTTAAAGTTGTCTCCATAGGCTCATTACTTTTAAAGGTATGTGGACCATATCTTGCAGCCTCCTCTAGATCACTTAGATGTTGCCCTCCTGTGCAACACAGGAAACCTCAGTGTTTGAGAGCACAGTCTTTCTCCTTGTGACAGACTTGCCTCCAGAGACCGAGAACTCTGCAAACCACCACCAACAGCATGCAGGCACAGTCTGAGCATTAACATTTACCAGTCAAGGCCCCAGAAGGGTGTATATTCCAGTAAGAAGCCAATCCCTTGAGCAATATAAAAGGCCTGCCAAGGACAGCCAAGTAAAACCAGATGCCATGGGTTGGAAAGATATAGAAGTCACACTGGTAGACAGTGTGAGATGAGAAAATAAAGAGAATACAACAAAACAAGTGGAGAAATGAAAGAAGAAACAAAAAAGCAACAACAGGGACAGACGTGACTTGGGCAGTATGAAAAAGCACAGGATAAGCAGGCTTATATAGGAAAGCAAAAGAAGGCAGGTGTCAGTGCAAAAAGAAGAAAAATGGATTTTATACAGACAGGACCAAATTACTGCTAGCTGTGGTACTTTGCCTCCATCAGAGGTAATTGAGCAGTTGGGATCTGTTAGGCAAGAAAAATGATCTCCAAATGTTTGGAAAAATATGAAAGTATGAATCATTGTACTTAACTATATATATAAAATAAAAAATAAACCTATGACCTTACCATTATTACCTACAGTTTTTACCTTTACTGTTGCAATTGGTGCTGTCCTATTTCAATCTGTTTGCCTTCAATAATTTCCTGATAACTGCCTACGTGCTAACTTTACACTGTAAAGGTCAGTGCTGTACTTTTATGATAACTGAGGCTAATACTAAGAGAATGGCAAATGTACAACATAAACACATTTCAGCAACTTGAAAGAGCTTTGCATGCCTCCTGGAATAATTCCTAACGCCAGTTCAGTACACTAACCTTTGCCTTTAGAATAGCTATGGTCAGATAAATCATTTAACTCTACCATCAAGGCTGTTACCTTTGGCTTTTTCCATGACTTTTTATCTTGTTATTCAATGACTTAGATCAGTCACTAGATCCTACTTCATCAAGCTTCAATAATCTATAAACCAACTATTTATACCATGATTTTTTCATGATTTTTCAACCCAGTTTCCTTTACAAATCTTACAGAATTTCTCTTCACATTAAGAGGGGAAAATCAATTTCCACAGTGGGTAATTTAAAAAGTACTGGAAGGCATAAAGCTATTGCAGAACAAACCCCACATCTTTAGGTGATACTTGCCTTCAGAACCAAATAAATCAGTCTTCAGAGACGGGGCTAAAGGGACAGGCTTTGGAGCTGGAGTTACCTGGGGCTATAGTAGCACATATCCACTCCAACTGCATATAGCCAGAGACACCGCACATGAACAGGACTCAGGGAGACACAACCAGTCTGCTCTCCTCAGCATGTCTCTTAGTTACAGTTCTGATGATGAAACAGCAGACTGGGTAAGAAAAGCACCTTTGATCCCCAAATGCAGCTCCTTAAGTAGTAAATGTCAAGGAGGTCCTTGCGCCAAGTTTCTAAACATGCAGGATGCTGGGAGCAGTCATAGTCATGGTTTGCAAATGGTATGAAGGTTTTGTGTTGCCCTTACGTACTATAGGTGAAGTCTCCCTGACTTTATGGCACAAGATCCTTCCACAAATAGCAGTTATTTTAATTGGAGTACAGAAATATATGTAGTCTTTATAAATGCTGTCTAATGGAAAATGAATTAGCAGTACACAAAGAGTAGGTACAGGAGCAATGTACAAACATACACTGTAAGCTATTATACCAAAACAATCAAGGGAGTTGTTAACCAAACACGTAACACCCTGTACTAGTTACCAGTCAAATCTTCTCCTGATGTTTAGCAGGATTCTCTGCTTTGCAATTTGGGAGAAAGCCTTGATCCTAAATAAACTGCTACACTTTCAGCCTCCCATTATAGCTACACGGTAAAAAACATGAGTTGCAGTGAAAGAGAGAGGAGAAGCAATACCAAGGGAACTGCTATTCAGGTCATTTTCAAAATATTATTCCCATTGCAGTGTTCATGAAGCAATTCTTGATGAGCTCTGGAGCTAGCCACAGCAACACATCTTTTTGGAAAAAATAGGGATATGACATTAGAAGGATTCCTGCCCCTCTCCCAGCCATTTCCTTGGAAGAAGGCTTGGTCAAAAGGAGTCACAGAGTGGGCCTGGGAGACTGGCATGTTTAGATCATGGACCTCAGCTCTGTTTCTGACATGTGTCTGTTAGTTACCTTAGCCTATTTTCAGGTCCTGCAAGTGTCTCTACTCCTTTATAGATACATCAGGTTTGGGAAAAAACTGTGTAGGACATTAATTAGTAAAAGTAAGGAGAACAAGTGAAAAAGAACAACCATAAATAGGGGAGTTTGTGACCTTGTGGGTGTTCCTGAAACCATTTAACCCAGATACAAACACAGATCTCAGAGGACACAAACATGTCACAGCTCCCACATGGGACCAGCTTTGTTCTCCATAGGAGTCTCCTCACCTCTTGGAGGATGTCAACCGCTCCTGCTGGGGCCTCCGTTTGTTTCCTTCTCTTGTCTATATGACACCCACAGCATTTCCTAGGACAGAAATCTCCATCCCCATCTCTATCCCCCACATGATCAAAGCTGCCAATCCTCCTCACAGATGTACGCCCTGGAGAGGGAAAATCAGCCATATGCCAAACATAGAGCACAGTCCTCATTCAAACTTGACTTACTTGGAAATCCATGCTGCTCCCTGCTCCAAACCATCCTTTGTTGTCTGGAATCTGAAGTTTCAGCCTCATCAGTAAGTCCTAAAAAGAAATAAGAAGCAGACTCCTTCATGTTCTTGGTGACATGTCCTTTGTATTATTAGATTTGATTGAAAAAGTCATCACCATTTTTAGATCGGTATATTTGAAAATAATCTACTTTTAAATTAAGAGCAAGCATGAGCTGTATTAGCACCATTACTTTGCTAATTGTTCAGATCACTCATTTTCCTTGCATTTTTTATGTGGCATCCTGGTGAACAAAATGTTTGCTTTTACAAACCTACTTATTCCAGAAATAAAAAATGTAAGCATCTATTTCAATACAATTTAAAAAATGGTACAGAAAATTTAATTTATTTAGAAATTGTAAAAAGAAAAAAAAAAAAAGAGGACAATATTTCCTTATATGATCTCTTTCTGGATTTTTACAGTGACAACAAATTTGACATTTCAAGGAGTTTTCAGAAAACTCTACTTGCATTTTTTCAGTCAGACCTAGTATTTACCTTAAAACCTGTTTTGCCGAGTGGCTCACATTCTGTCACTGCAAATGTAGCAGAGACTGCCAAAATACAAAGATAACTACTTTTCTTCATTTTGAAACCTTTGTCAAAGCTCAGGAAGATTTTATGAACACCACCTGTACTTCTTCATTCAATGCCTAAAATGTGAATGAAATTTCAAGGCAGACTTAGGACAAAACCGCAGTAGGAAAAAAAGAAAGAAAAAAAGAAAGAAAAGGAAAAGGAGCTGGAAGCTGCCTACATCAAGACATTTGAGAAACAAAAATAAGCCTAAACCTGAAATAGTTCTGAGAGCTCCACAAAATGTTTTTCACTACAGCAAGATAGTGATGAATATTAATATTTAACAATGTAATCTGAATGGATCTGGTGCAGCATCTTATGCAGTACAACACTCAAGCTCAGATCTTAAAGCTCCTGACTCTCCACATCATTGCACAACTGGAAAGTTACATAAACCAGCCATAGCAGAGAGGCCTTGGGGGTCTCTGTACCTACTCAGCCATGACTCCTAAAGAGATTTAGAGCTCCCAAAGGATTCTGCTCATGCAAAGAGAAAGAGTCTTCATAACTACAAGTGTGTGCTATTTTCCTTTTAAGAGAAAAAAACCCCAAACATCCTCACGTTTAAAAAATCCACCTTTTGTCTCTTAATAGCAAAATTGGGCTTGTTTAACAGCTAGGATATACCTCCTTTTTCTAAACTGAAAGACTGGTTTCCAGAACACACGGAACTCCCACCCCTTGCACCATTTTGAATTAAAAGTAAACATTGATGCATATTAATAAGAAAAACAATGGCCTGACCTAGTGTAAGCTTCTTAGCATATGACTTACTAATCTGCTGTCTAATTCAGTGGGGACTAAATTCCTAAGATCTTTGATCATTAATATTAATGAGCACTTTAACTTGCATCGAGAGGTTTGCACACTTAACAGTGGCTTAACAGTTCCCTGATGATTGCACTTTCCTGGCAAGAATGTCACTGAGTTAGGATCCCTGAAATATAAACATGAAGTTTTTGGGGATGAGCTCTCCAGCTCTGTGGTTTTCTGACGTTGAAATTTCCTACAGACATCTTTAGTTTCTGTTGCACAGTGAATCTGTGATCTTCCAAGCTCACAAGTTCTCTAAAACATCACTAGGATGCTACTGCGCATCTCTGCGTAGGCTGGGATAAACAATCTCAACACACCAAGCAGAACACTGATGTAAAATCCCCCTATATGAAATCTTTCAACACTTGATGTATATAAAGTATATAACTCCCAAAAGGAATTGAAGGAAGAGCACACATGCAAAAGAGCAGTTCTCAATGTTTCCCATGCAAGTCCAGACCACAACAAGCCATTTTTGACCTGCGTACCCAGTTTGATGCTTATCTTAGCCTGACCATACAAAGTTTATTTTAAAAAGATTAAACTTATTGCAGCATTTAAAATCAAATATACTCATTAATTTTCTAAACCTGCACACATTTTTCAAGTGGCACATTCCACACACTCACCATATTTGCTTCTTTTCAGCAGGCAGATTTTGTCATGTCTCTGCTTCAAATTCACAAAGCCCTGCTACACCTCTCTACCTACAGCTTCGTTTTATCCCAACTCCCTTCCCAAGTAGAAATAAGGAAATAACTCTTTGAAATCTGAGCTTACTATTTCTAAGTACTGGAACTCACTTTTTAAAAACTTGTGTTTTAAAGCAATATAAATTCCACAGAAAATCCAAGAGCACCAAAATGAAAAGGTTTCCAAAATACCTTGGCTATCAAAAAACCAAAAAAGGCAAAAGCTCAATTAGGATCTAATTAAAGGTCAACAAGGCCCAGAATCCTGTCTCTAAGAGCAATCAGTTGGGGATACTCATCTTGCACAGATAATGGCACCGTCTGTTTGCAGTGATTCTCTCCTAGCTTCTGGCAATCAGTAATTTAGATAGTTCCAGAGGCAGAGGTCAGTAGTAACAGCTGGACTCACCATCCAAAGATGTTCCGTGCCCTCCCTGAGCCCACATACAGCTATGGTCTCTACAACATCCTGCTGCAGCACTCATCAAGCAAAGCAGCATTCTCCTAACCTTCTATCTCGGGGCTCACCTGACCCAGAAGTTAAGACTTTTTTACCTAACAGACTGGGCTTTCCACAAGGCTTCTGGTTTTGAACTAAGACATATGTTTGAATAGCGAATTTTTCCTTAGTTTAGAAAAATTTCAACAGTGCTTTATATACATAAGCAGGGCAACTGCTTTCCTAAGAAACAGTGGATGAGCACAAAAGGCTGCTTGTCAAATACACCTTGTGCAAGTATTAAGAACTGTTCCATTTGGAAATGGTATAAAAGCATGCTGAAATAAAACAGTGGAAAAAACCAGAACATTCCACATTATTTACAATCATCCTGACAGTATGAGAAGTGAACAAATTTCCATTCCTGTTCTTGAAAACAGGAATATCTTTCACATTTTAAGAGAAAAGGTTTAGACTTAAAACACTTTCGGAAATGCTTGTATATGAACACAGAGTCACGTGTAAATGCAGCTTAACTTCTTTTCTCATGGGGCCAGACTGTCAATTAAGGGAAAGGCTCACAGATTTGTCAGCTAAATACAATCCCAAACACACCTACCCATGCAACACGCTATGTGAGTGAGTACTATCTGGCAGGTGTGCAACATCCATATACATGGAAAATTGGGAAAAGACCCACAGCAATTTGTGTTCACTAACTACACTCTCTTTCCTGAGACATAGACTGACCTCCACTATTATTGAATTCACCATACAAACTCCTACAGAATATGCCTCTAAATTATGGCCTGCATTTTATGTCCCACCCATTACCACTGAGTTAATTGCAGTCTGGATTTAAACATTATCATTACTTACAAAGTGCAAGATGTGTGAAAGAGAATTAGACATATGTAATCTCAGTTCTCTCTCTCTAAATTGTTTAAATAAGGGAGGAAAAGACAAAGAAATTACACAGTACAGAATATGGTGTCTACATCATAATTCAATATCTACCACACGTTTTGTGTTGCTCAAGAAATTCAAGATGCAGCATTTGTGGTCACAGCACTGGATACTGAGTGCTTTCTGGGATGTAGCCTCCACTGAAATTTGGAATCCTTGAGTAGTTTTGGGCAAGCAGTGGTCAGATTTGGGCCTCAGTCTTGTACTCAAATTGCAGCTTTACTTGTAAAAAGCAACTGCTCACCAAAACCGGCTCTGATATCAAGTGAAGAATGGCTCAGGAAAAGCAGAATTCAATTTCTAGCACTCAGCTAAAGACTTACTGAATTACAATGGGCACTTCCATTATCCCATGTTCCATTAAGCCCAGCTTTAAAATATGGCTAATTCTCCCTTACCACAAAGAGTTTGTTCATAATAAAATGCATAATAAATAACTTCAACTCTCAGATGTTGTTGTGGTGAATTAACGTAACTATTCAGACAAATCACTCAACACAACTGAGTGATCAAATTTCCTAAAAAGCCCCAGAAATAAGAGCATTATTCTACATTTTTCTTTATTCACATTAATATAGAAAAGTGTACTTGGAACCAAAATTCTTCAGGACCTTGCACCTCAATTATTCATAAATAAAATATAAACTTCACTATGACTTTAGTTGTGTGAAGAGATGAGGAGAAAGAAGCCAGTTATGAAAAAGGCTCAAATGATGCCAGTCCTTCAAGCATGCGTCTGAAAACAGCTAGATTGCCAAGGCCATGGAATAGCTCTTAATCAACTACACAAAAATATGTATGGATCAAGAAAGGATGTTCATGTGCCATCTACTTGCTGCTTGAATGTTTCTTCTGAAACAGAGGGATATGATTTGGATTTTTGATGCAGCTTGTTCTGTTGCTAATATAAAATTTACTCCTAAGCATCCACTTTAATATTGTATTGACCTTCTAGTCATACACATAAACCCCAGAAATCCTATCTGAACTGCCAAGCCAGAGTCTAACCTTTTGCAAAATACTTAATATAAATGTCATATAAACCATTATCATTATGAAGCATCTCTCCTGCGGTTGATACGGATGATGCTCTACCATTACAAAACTGACATTTCATTTTGTCCACATGTGCCAGCTCTTTTGTGTATCTTCTACTACTGCAAACTTCTATTTCTACCAGCAGTAGTAATAAAGGATTGAGGCAAGTTCCCTTGAATCTTAATGATGGGAGCTACACAGATAGATTAAGAAAAACATGTAAAACATACATAGTATAAGAAAGGTCATAAAATGTCATAGAATACGGAATCTTTAAAATGTATAACTGTGCATTGCTTCAGTGCTTGGTAATGAACTGAATGCTGAGAAGAGCTTGACTTTTTAGGTATGTTTTAAATACACTGCACATATTGTTGGAACTAGATGATCTTTAAGGTCTCTTCCAACCAAAACCAGTCTGTGATTCTGATTCTATTCCAAATACACTAAACATACTTTAAATATGCCCAGGACCATTGTGAGCTTTGGTTTCCAAGCAGCTCCAACTCATGGACTAGGTGCATGAGGAAGACCATGTTACATTGGATGTGCCCTCTTAACCCTAGGGGTTTTGTTAGAACCAAGTAAGGTAGAAGAATGACACAGATCATTGCTGTGGAGAGGGATACAACTTTTCCTCTGCTTTACCTAATGGTTTTTACTTTCTTAAAAGCAAGTAAATGATGTAAAACCCCCATACAGTTTCTTGCAAAGAACTTGGCACTTTGTGCTGCATCCCAAAGCACAAACAGACATGCTTTCGCCTCTCTTATGACAGAGCAGCAAAGTTAAATGACAAAGCCCAAATGGCTCAGTAATGGTCCAACCCCAGTACATGATCTCTGATGAGGAGAGAACTGACTAAATAAAAAGGACCTTCCTCAGCTGTGGCAATGTAATTTCAGCCCTGGTGGCAATATCTGGAAACCAAACCTCTTTTCAGTTTCCAACCTCAGGCTTTGAAAATAACATTAAAGGCTCATGTTGAGAGGCTGCTTTGTAAACATTTTTTTTCAGGGGAGAACTGAAATGTGTCTCCAGTAGGGAAAGCTCCATTTGTCCCTTCTCCCGTGGATAACGGCAGCAGGGAGACAGGAACTTCAGTTCCCTGTCAGCACTCCGAAGTGCAGTCTCAATGCAAGACTGCAGTGGCTTTCAAATGTTTTCATTTAGAAATAAAGAATCATTTCGTACATAAATGTCACATTAAAGTATATCACAGAACTCAGCACACCATCTGCCCAGCCATGACTCCAAATGAAACTGTTATTCAAGTTCTTGCCCATATTTTCCATCCAAATATTTGTATAGTTTCAAATAGCTCAAGGAAGCTGGTACTGACATCATCCTTGTGGATATCAATAAAGGCTACGCCTCTGCCTTCAACAGGAATGGCCCTGACCAACAGCATCTTTGAAACTGAATACTTTGAAACAAAACCAAAACTGCTTACATCTATGGTTGAAGGAAGTAACATATTTCTATTTCTATTTACAAACACCCTCAATGCGTGAGGCATTTCATAAACTCCTGGTCAGTTGTATTGATGGATTTCCCCATTGGATGTAGTCTGATACAGCAGCTGTGAAAGTGAAAACGAACCCTCATTGCTCACTTGTACCATGTGCATCCCCAGGCTACTAATCTGAAGTTTTATCTCAGATAAAATGGTCATGGAAAAATAGATGCTGTGATTAGCAACAGCTATCCGAGCTTTTGTGACACACTGAGACAACAGTGTCCTACTAGTGAAGTGTACTGGCATTCCATACTGAGCACAGAGAATCAGCAGAGTGTATGGCTGGAAGTCAGGGTGGTTGGGGGCAGAAAAAAGAGCCTGGTGAAGAGAGGAATCCTGAGAAAATTCCTAAAGAAATACACAAAAAATTCCTTAGCTAGGTATATAACCCTAAATATGTCCTGCACACTTTCTTCAGTAGGTCTGTGCTACACAGCCAAGAGCAACCTTAAGCTTTATGGAACGTTAATAACTAGAATGAAATGAGCACTACAGATGGAATTCATATTGAAAAGTGAAAACCCTTAATGTTAAAATCCACTTGCCCGAGACTGAACTGGGAACACAGTTGTGTAAGCACTAGTCCGTTGCCTTGTAAAGGTCACTAACAGACAAATAATCATCCCAGACGTTCAGAGAATCATTTTACCATGATATAATAGGCATATACGAAAGGTCATTTGAAACTAAAGTTTCTAGTTGGGCTATTTTTGCCGCAAAGCAAAACACATTATTAAAAGAACAATTGAGAAGTGTGTGGCTTCAGCGCATGTGAGAGTTCTGCTCTACCATCCACAATGAACAAAGCTGCTCGCTTTTATTGCCTTTTTTTTTTTTTTTCAGTGCTCGAATATCTGCCCTGTAAGAGAAATTGGTTTTGCTAATGCTGTGTCTGGTACTTCAGGTGTGGTCTGGCTAGCTTTTTATAGCATATTCTGGAGTGCTTTTAAATCATCTCCCCGCAGAACAGATATCAGAAGTGGTAACGTTCTCTGGTCACCCTCACTTCCATCCACGTGGCATTAACATGCGACGCACACAGAGAACGGTCTCCCTTTCCCCTGAGGACAGCGGCAGCGCGGGCAGACTTTCCTGCCCGTTCCTCCTCTCCCTTGTCGGGTGAGGATGCCCCGCGGAGGGGTACAACACCCAGCGCGGTCTCTCAGCTGCCCGAGGACGGGTCTTGGAGTGGCGCCTCCTCCTCTTGCTCCTTCAGAGCCCCCGTTCTGCAGTGACCCGGCTGCGCTCCCCCACATCCCTCCCGAGCACCCCGCTGCTCCCGGTCGCGCGGTACTCCAGCGGGCAGACGACGCCCCTCCTTCCTCCCTGCTCACCTCGCACCCAGCCCTCCTCCTCCCGCCACCCCCCTCGGGCCGGGCACTGCCGTCTCCCCGTGCTCCCTGTTACCTGCCACCGCAGGCAGGCCCGGGGCTGACAGCCCGGAGCCCAGCCCGCTCCCCGCCCTCTCCTCTCCCTTGTCCCTCACTGGGGACCCCCAGGGTGGGCGGAGCCGGGCAGTGCCGGGGCGGGCGGCGGCGCTGTGCGCAGGGGCGGCGGGGAGAGGAGCCCGCGGCGGCGGCGGGGCCGGGCGGAGAGCTGGGCTCCTTCCCGCGGTACCCCGCGGATACTTGTTCATTGCTCTTTTCACCTCTTCCCGTCCCGGGTCCACACTTCGGTTACTTTGGTTGGGCTTTATATATATATATATTTTTTTTTTCCTCTTTTCCGCTTCTTTTTGGCGAAGCGGAAGGAGGATGGGGTTCGAGCTGGATCGTTTCAGCGGGGACGTGGATCCCGATTTCAAATGCAACCTGTGCAACAAAGTTCTGGAGGACCCGCTGACCACCCCCTGCGGCCACGTCTTCTGCGCAGGCTGCGTGCTACCCTGGGTGGTGCAGCAGGGCAGCTGCCCCGTTAACTGCCAGCGCATCTCCACCAAGGAGCTCAACCACGTCCTGCCGCTCAAGAGCCTCATCCTCAAACTGGACATCAAGTGCGACAACCACGCTCGGGGCTGCGAGGCGGTGGTGCCGCTCCAGCACTTGGGCGAGCACGCCGAGACCTGCGACTTCTCCCCGGCCAAATGCCGCAACCGCGGCTGCCGCCAGGTGCTCAACCTCCGCGACGTGGAGGCGCACATGCGGGAGCGCTGCGAGGCGCGACCCGCCGGTCTCTGCGACCAGGGCTGCGGCTTGATGCTCACCCACGGCGAGCGCCGGGCCGGCGGGCACGGCTGCCTGCGAGCCCTGCGAGCCCACGGAGCCGCGCTGCAGGCGCGGGCGGCGGCGCTGGAGAAGGCGCTGAAGAAGGAGGCGCTGCGCGCCGGCAAGCGGGAGCAGTCGCTGCTGTCGCGACTGGCGGCAGCGCAGCTGGAGTTGCAGGTGACGGCGCTGCGATATCAGAAGCGCTTTACGCAGTACAGCGCCCGCCTCGACGCCCTGGTCCGCGCCCGCGCCGCCTCCCCCGGCAAGGTAAGGGGGGTTCCCGGGAGAAGGTTCCCCACTCGGGGGTGAGCATCTCGGGACGCCTCTCCGCGTGTGTCCCTATGGAGGAGGGACCCCGTGGCGCGCTCGGCCCCGAGAGGGGTGACCGGGACCCGCTGTCGGTGCGCGGGAGACGTGCCGAGGAGCCGTCCGGCCCCGCGCCCTTGGGACGTCTGAGCTGTGGGGTGTAGTAGCCGGAATGTACCGGTTTCCATATGTGTGTGTTTGCTAATGTGACCATCATCACTATCTGGACCCCAGATGGCAGCTCACACATCAAAATACCGAGGTCTCGGTATTGTTACTTTTTTTCGCCTTGGTTCTCTCCCCAAAGAAAACTCTGAGCAGCAAAAATGGAATTTCCAGGGCTGGAAATGGTATTAAACCACCAGAAATAGACTCCCAAGAGTAACACAAAGCAGAGTGAATTGGAAGAGGCTGTTGTGACCCAATGATTTCCAGACCCATAGCTCACCTCGCGTCCCACAATACGGCTTGCTACAAAATGCGATGTTTAGGATGAACTGTTACGCAGCTCGGACACCTTGCCAGCAGCTGTTTCATAATCTGAAGCCATCATCTTTGTAACATCCATGTCCAAATACAAGACCTCAGCTGCAGACTTGCATGTTATTTTTTCCAGAGTAGCATTGGGTTAAGAGCTCAGTTTAGGAGGAAAAAATTAACTTGACTTCAGCCCCTCAAAATGAGACCATTTGTGAAATGACCAGAATCAAAAGCCAGAGCTACAACAATCCCTAAGTTTTAATTGGAATGAGGCTCCCCAGCGAGGGAAGCCCTAGAAACCAATTATCTTTTAAATGAAGACATTCAGAGTCCTCCCGGTGACCTGGAATGTGCTACCACAGACACAGCAGTATTAAACTGTTCAAAACTGTCGAACATCTGTATTCACACCTTTGGTAATGTTAAGGCTCTAAAAGCTGTGTAAATGAAGTGAAACTTTGTGTTACAGTTTCTTCTTTTTCCCCCATTTTTCTTTTCAAAAATTCAGGCAAAACAGCCTACTATGTTCTGCTAACTCAAACCACAAAGAGTATTTTAATAGTGAAGGTACTGGTTCCACTTCTGGCAATACTGGACATGGTGATAGTTAAAATCTTAGTACAGTTGTCAAAAGAAATTGGGGGTTCACATTCACATCAGTTGTGAACCTTCCTTTCCCTGCAGCCCCTGTACAATGGTATGCTGCAGATCCTTCTGAGCCCACAGCTTAGCCCACAGCTGCCTCTGCTCCCTCTCGCATTGCTGCTGATAGGAAACCCTTCCAAACAGTCCTGCTGTCGGAAATCATCTCACTAAACCTCGACCTCCTCATCTGTGATCTGTTCCTAAACAGCACACGTTTATTCTCACACTGCCCCTCCTTCATTTCTTTGTGGCTGGTATTGATAATGCTGTTTCTGCTTTATTTAACTCTCTACAGTGTAGTGAGCTGCTATGAGCATGAAAGGTACTACTTCAAATAGTTGTAGATGTGCACTGTGTGTACTTTCCAGCAATACTTTTTATCAAATGTATGGCTACAGCTGGCTGAGACAGCTGTGCCCATTTTCAGTCCTATTACAAAAGCCTGTTATGCAGTTTTCTGAAGCAGCACCGAATCTGAAGAAAGCTGGAAGGTGTCATGTCACCACAGACTTGTGGTCTAGCGGTCAATCAATTACATGTCTTTCACAGCATTTTGGGCAGCTTTCCAATACCAACAGCTCTCCTCTGCCCAGCTCCAGAAGTACAATGTGGAAACTTGCATCTTTGTGCACTGGAGAGGTTTTTTAAAAGACCCGTGGTGCAGGAGATGCTTTCCCAATGTGGGGTTCTGGCATGCTTCCAAGTTTGGGGTTATTTTCTAGCAGGGACTCTGCACTGTGCAGCACAGACTTTAACACTCAGCAGGGCATACATACTTGCCCAAGCATCAGGTCCCTGAACACATGGATTACACATATGGTAATGTGGAATAACTAATTTCAATTTCAGAAGCAATTGTATATTCAAAGCAGGCAGCACCTTTGCTATCATTAATTATGATCATTAGTCATATCTCATGAATTTTGTTATAAGATATAATGGTTCAGGCTATGTGAAAACTCAAGTGCATCTAGCAGTAACAGACTGGGTTCATAGGTTAGATGTGATTGCAAAACTTACCATAGGATGTTCTGTTCTTCATTCAGCAGATGAAGAAAAAGGATTGTGCGACTCTCCTGCCTGATGGCTGCTTGTTGCTACAGATGTAGAACCAATCTAGAATAAAACAGATGACATCCTCTGGTCAAAACAGAAGAAACACTCATGTATAGTTCTGTGTAAATGCTTAGTGAAAGGCAAAATACAATGTTGAATGACATTAGGCCATTCGTGAAAGACCCAGATATATGGGGTTTTGGCTGACACAAACTTCTTCAGCAGCTTTGGAGACCCAGGTCTGGGTTTGCGTTAGTATAGACTTCCCTTGTGATACTGGTTGAACCACACAGCTGTCCTGCACTTTGATCCCCATTTCTGAAGTAAGTTTTCTAACACTGCCAGAACTGTACTGAGAGAAGATATACATAATAATGTGTTTTATACATAGTCATCTGTAAATACCTCACAGTTTTGTAAGTCCCTTAAAAGATACATGTGCTATAAGTGACTCCAGTTGTGTTCTCCATGTGTCTCATTTGCTACTGACATCAATTTCACTGTGTATTTACTAGATGTCTGATCAAAAGCCAAATCTGAAGGTTTATTCAGAGTGTGACTTTGATTCCTCAGTGAGAAGAGGTGAGGCTTATTGTGGACAAACTTGAGGAGGGAGTGGTAGGGAAGGTGGTGTGTCTAACCTGAAATTAGTATTTCTTTTGATCAGACACATCAGTCCTGAAACATCAAAGACTAAATAGTCAGGAAAAACCTCATGCTATTCAAACAATGCTTAATCCTTGCTGAAACATACCACTGTTCACACCTATTGATAAACTGATCTAGTCCTTCCTTTATGTACACAGCCATCAAAGTCCTTTAGGAAGAAAAGAGTCAGGGAGAATAGGAAGCAGTTCTGTGTTGGCTGCAGCCAGCAGTGGAAGCCCTTCTGCTGCTCTGACAACCAAAAGCAGGGCTGAACTTTCAGTAAATGTATCAGACATACAGGGACCAGTTTATGATCTGGTATTCAGGACCTCTGGTTTAATACCTCTGTGGAAGTGGTAACAAGTTTTAATTCCATTAAAGCCAGATGAAGTCCTTTACAACAAGTTGATACTTTTTTCTCAGACTATCCCCAGGCAGGATCCACTGAACTGGTCCTGGCAACCCTTTTGCTGGTAAATGAGGAGGTGAAGTGCCTCCTGTAATGATGACAGAGCTTCTTAGCCACAGCACTACCAAAGAAATTAGAGACTTCCAATATCTACAGGGAAAGGCAGTCCATTAGCTCCACACTGCTCAGCTGGGAAGTACAGTAATTTCAAGAATTATGTGTAAGAGTTCTGTTCAGCTGTGGGAATATAGCATGCCAGCAACCATCAGGTCTGCTGCAGAACTAGATGACGGGGCAGGGCTGGATGCTGGCCACTGCATTTCCACAGTTACATCGCTGTTTGATGATTGTTTCTGTGGAATGTGAGACACATTAGAGGGGGTGGAAAAGGCAGAGCCCTGGAAAAACCATTTACATTGTGGCCTCCTTATGAAGCAATGGAGATTGTTAAAGAAATTGTTAAGACTCAAGGTATGAATCTGCAAAAGTAACCAAGTGTTAAAGCAACGAACTGCAGCCTCCCTGGTGCTGGGGCAGTTCAGCACAGGCAGGGGACTTGTGCTCTATAACATGACTGCTGCTGCCAAGAAGATGGAGATAGTGTACAAATCCATCTGAACTGGCTGGAAAGATTCTTCATTGTTCTCTTGGATTTGCCTTCTTAAGGCATAATAGGGGAAGTACACAGTGGCAATAGTATGTCCTTGTCTTTCAAATCCTGAATCCCTGAAAGTGATCTCACAGGACTGGAAATTTGTTTCTTGAAATCCTGTCTGAGGTCTGGGTCTGAAGGCTTGCAGGGAAATACCATTTATTTCATTTTTCAGTCCACTTCTGGGTACCTGATTCTTACTGATGCCAACTACAGGCAAATTCAGGTAACATCAGTCAGACTTCATTCATGTTTCCCTGTATCTGATCCAAGTCTATTTATTATCAGCCTGCAGGAAAGATAGTGATCACAAACTGACACTAAGATTGTAAACCAGATTCCAGGTGGAGTATGTTGTGCAGCTCCCCTGTGGTAGAGCTCTGCGCATGTGGTCAGTGGAGCTCTGCCAGTTTATACTGGCAGGGAACTGGGCTTTGTTACCATCCCAGATCTGTAGGAGTAATTCAGTAATCCAGGATTACTTTGACATTTTTTATGAGTTTAATAGACATTAATATGTGATTGACAACTTCAGATAGACATGTTAGAAGAAAAATGCACAAACTAAAACCATCTGCATCAAATTACAATGTAACTTGTAATTTTTTGTCATTAATTGGTTATGAAAACCAGACTTGTAAGATAACTTCCTCAAACTTTTTTTGTGTTCATAACTTTTTCACCCTCTGGATAAAACAAAGAAAAAGATCTTGGAGGAGACATGGTTCATATATATCTATAGATGCACAACATACCAACCCTATAGTTGTTATTCAGACAGCTTTTTGTAGTGTTATGCTGTTGTGTCTTGTATAGTTTTGTAATGTTGTGCTGTAAAGAGCACCTGCTTGACTGAGATTATAGTTAGTACATTGTGAGGATTTAGTTGTCTTTAACAGTACACACACTTTCTGTCTTAATGAAAGTTAACAGACTTAAGTAACATCACTGTGTCATAAAGGACATTTTGGTTTAGTTTGTAGTTGGAACAAGCTGAGGTAAGAGGACAAGATAACATCGTTTACACAGTCTTGTGGATACTATAGGTCCATCCAGTCTATCTCTGTTGTACTTTTGTACAGTCAGAACTGTTCACTGCAGAACTTTGTCTTTTAGGGAATTAATGTAAGGATTTTTAATGATGTAAGATTTCTGGTTTGCTAGTATTAAAATTCCAAAGAAAAAACCTCTTTGTGGCAGGCGCTGTGAATAGCAATTGGCACCCTAGGCCTTTTGCAGAAGTCATAGCCGTTTTGTTTAATGCTGTTTTCTAAAACTCACCAGGGAATTTCTGTTGTATAATAGTATGGCCATGCAGTTAGCACTGGAGAGAAGCAACATAAAAATGCAGTCTTAAGATTTAGTTACCCTCCAGCACTGGAAAAGTCAAGAATTTGACTACCGGAAACGTGGAGTATTTTACATAACACATCACATATGACTAGGTCAAGTAGTTGCAGGAACCAGTATTACGTATAAAACTCTTCTGTTGCTGTTAAGTGTCTCACTGTAGATCTCAATAAAAAATACACATAAATCTTACAGGGTGGGTTTCACAGAGAAGCACTTCTGGAGAACAGTGGGGTGGCTGGGAGCTGCTGCCTTTGCTCCTGAAAAGTTGTTCTGAACATTCTTCTCTAAACTACAATCAGCCCAACAAACCTGGATAGGCATTTTTAGCTGTCATACCCACCAAAGCACACAAACGTTCTGAATATGTTTATCTGTTCTTTGTAGGGTGAAGAAACTAAAGCACTGACTCTCATCCTTCATCGTGACTCTGGCTCTCTTGGATTTAATATTATTGGTGGCCGACCATGCGTGGTATGTTAATTGTTAAAATATGTTTGCCCTTTCCAGTTGGGAAAAGCATGTAGGTCAACACTTAGAGGAAAAATGCTGCTGACAAGCATTTGGGTCTCTTGGGATTCCTTCAGAGCAGATCTTGTATTCAGATTTGTATTGGATTTCTGTTAACTACACTGTCTTTTCTCTCACAATGTGTGTATGCTTGCACATCATTACAGCAACACCAATATCGGTGCAGCTTCACTCCCAGAATGGTGAAACCATGGTATCTCTTTCTCAGACCATTATTGCTTTGAAGATGTTGCAGGAGTTCAGGGCCCACAGCTTTAGGTCCCTTACTGTTCGTTGAGAAAGCGTTACTTATTCTCCTTTCCACCAGAGATTAAGCAGCCCTCTCTGTTGCTTAAGGTGAGGGGATGGAACTTAATCTACTTCTGACTTCTGTGATTTCAACAGCTATTTCTTGCACCATACACTCACTAATGTATTTTTTTCTGGATGCTTGTTGGCTGGAGCTGCTGCATATGACTTTAATTAGATCAAGGAATGGATTATACCTTGTCCAAGTAATTTAGAAAGCATTCAGAACTACTTCTTGGCCGCTTGGAGATCTGACATTAATCATGATTTATTCGTAGTAAATTCACTTGAAAGTTATTCTTTATTTATAGTTAGAGTTTTTCAGTTTTCTGAAATACTGTCTGCACTGGTAGAACCTGGTGACACAAAATGTTGTATGAAATGAGTATGAAAGTATCTTGTTAGGTATTTTCATATATGTTGGTTTTCATGGTTTTATTTTTAAGCATTCAGAGGAAAAGCTGTGCAACTAAAATGAAAAATGCACTGTTGTCTTATGTTTGCTGTGCAAGCAGGCTGCAATCTCACTGGATTTTACCTTAAGAATAATTTCAATGACAGGTACTACTGAGCTGGCCTAAGTCAGAGGAGAGCCATCATCATGCAACTAATGTGCCTAATGGAAGTCCATTCCTGGTTGTTTATGCTTTCAAAATAGGACTATCAGGTGGTCTCATCAGCACAAAGTAATTTCATATTAAAATATCAATAGTAAGATTTCTTTCAAATCACATGCACTTCTGTGACATGGACAAGTTTTAGGTGAGGGCAAATTAGAGTTAGTTTAAGGTACAATAATGTATTTTTCTTTTCATCCTTAAAGGATAATCAAGATGGTTCATCTAGTGAAGGAATTTTTGTATCAAAAATAGTTGACACGGGGCCTGCAGCTAAGGAAGGAGGGCTACAGATTCATGACCGGATTATTGAGGTATGTGAATACACTGTCTTTTAATAGTGCAAGTTCCATTGCAGGTCTTCAAGTGGCATGATGTTTAGCGTGGGTTTAGAAGAAATGTACTGTGGTAAACACTGTCTAGAAAACATGTCTGTTAAAATATGCTTGGCTTGATTCAGTGCTGACCTTCATGGTTTTAGGTATAGCTCTTACCTAAATATAGAAACCAGATTATGGATGGTATGTGCTTGTCCTGACTTTGAGGAGCTAGCATCTATCTGGTATGCCGTAGATCTCTCTTTTTAATGCTATTGGAAACTTCTAATTTATTTAGTTAAAACCATATGTGAAATATCTGTAGTGTAAACCATGATTTCATTTTGCTTGGTATTTAAGACCAAGTTTTGAACAGCTAGAAAACATGCTGCTCTGCATTTTCTGCATGGTTTATTATAAACCTGTCTAAACTCCCTAGATGTTGTTTGTAAGTTCTTACATTGCTCATGTTGCGGTCTGAATTTCTTCTCATTTTGCCAAAGTCCTGACCTCAATGAAAAGTCCTTCCTGTGAAAGAGGTGGTTGCGTGAAATCTTTCTCACAGTTTGCAGTGAGTAGATTTCTTTTTTGGGGGGAAGAGACAAAAAGGTTTGTTTTAGTGAAACAAAAGGCAGCTGATCGTGAGTCAGTTCCCATTGTTTAGCATTTTACAGTTAAGAAAAAGTATTTTTCACTGTCTTATTTTTGTAAGCTGGAGAAACTTTAAGACTCCATTGTTCAAAAAGATAAGTGCGGTGTTTGTTGCCAAGGATATCATGGAACAGCCAGTTTCTCTAAGTAATGGAATTCCATTGCTCTTATGTTTTGCAAATGAGCAATAAACAGCTGTTAAGGATTTTCTGTTGGCAGGGGACAGTGTGTATTTGCTATTTTCTGTACTGTTACGGTAAATGGTATTCACAATTTAGTAAGGATATAGAATAATAATGAAGTTTCTGCATATGGGAAAGAATGGAGCCACAGTAGCAGAACTATAAAAAGATAAGAAGCTGAGTTATGAAATGATCCAGAGTTGCTTCAGCTTTTTATGTGATGTAACATAACTGGGAAGAGGTCTGGACAATTTTGTGAGAACGGTGCAGTTTTGTTTGAAGTGAACATTTTCCCATAAGCATGTATTTCCCCAAAGCATATTTGAAAAGCTGACATCCGTTTCTGAAGTAGTGCATAGTCACATAAAACAAACAACTTCATGAAAAGCAAAACTTTGGAAATCCAAATACTCCAAAGTTAGGAAATGTCCTGGTCTCTCTCTGCAAACTCGGTTCAGTCTCCTTGAGTGTAAGCACTGTAACTTGCTCTGTAAGTGCAGTTACACGGCATTTGTCTGTAGAAGTCATAGAAGTCACTCTCACTAGTGGCACAGGGGCAGCTAACTTCCATGGACTCTGCAGCATCAGCGCTCTGTATCCAGGAACCTTCCTCATTACTGCTTTTATTTTTCTCCCCACTTTTTTTCTAACTCCCTCCTTATTGCTCCGTTTCTCTGCAAGTTTAGCATTTGGCAGCATTAGTGCAGGCCAGGCTAAGCAACTCAATGCCATTCTGCTGGATGCTGCATGTTTGCACAGAGTCTTCTCCACAGTTCAGATTACATTTTCACATGAAAGAAAACCCCAGAATAAAGGCGCTAGAACAATTAGTTGTACTTGTAACACACGAAGAGTAGCAGCAACCCATGTGTTGACAACTCTTACTGTACTGACCACAAACTCATTTTCATATTCACTCTTCTCACCTCTAAATATATACACAATAGTGATGAAAATTTGGCATGTAGTTTGCCAAGAGTTGACTTTGGGTGTCTCCACATCAGCATCTGAGTTTTGATTAGGTGTGTCCTGTTGAAGCAAGTCTCTGAATGATGCCCAGCTAATGCAGTTCAATTCCCATTGTGGAGTAGTCCCCAAGCATGCTCAGTGGGTTTTTTTTCAGATATTAATGCATTTAATGCAGCCCAGCCACTGCAGGCATCCAGTTCACAGAACTAGACTTGAGTGCTCTAACACAGAGCCCTCAAAGTATGTGCAGTGTGGACATCAGCTCCTGAAAGCACCTGTTTGGTTCCATATTCTGTGTGATTTATATTTAGTGTGCTATATCTAACCCTAGTCTGGGTTAAAGAAGAAAGGGAACACCTCCTGAATCGGGACATCTAAATGAGCTTTATCATACTAATCTCCAGTTATCTTAGATACTTGAAATACCCTGTAGATTACGTAGATGGGAATAAGGTAGCATCCAGTAACAGTGGCCTTCTAGAGGCATATTTTGTTAATAACCTTTATGCAACCAAAGTTTCAATTTGGCAGTTTGGCTGAAAACTCCTTTACAGACTTAGCAGTAACTGGCAGGACACAGCTGGAGGATCAGATGGAACTTGGCATAGAGAGTTAAGCATTGTAGCGGGTCACTTTTGCTTTCAAAAGCATGAAAGATGGTAAAGAAAGATGGTCACTTAACTGTCTAGAACTGAATTTTGCTATCTCAAGCTTCTTTGATTTGTTCATTCGATACTAAGGTTTTATGTATCCCTAGCATGATTTTAAGTACTCTTTCAAAGAATACATTCCAATATAAGCTGCTGAGCGTAACATCTCCCAAATTAATTCCAGCATCCATCACAGAGAATTTACAGTGAAGTAAAACATGAATTATTTGATTTCCTTTTGGAAAATGTTTCTTTGCTGTGGACCTTCTGGTGGATGTGGTTTGGATCACAGATGGAAGAAGAGCATCATTTCTCATTTTCAGAATTGTCACAACTCTAATTACTGAGCAGGGATTGGACAGACACATACAGGAATGTTTATAGCTGCTAGCAAATGCGTTACTATATTCATATTTACTTGCAAATTCTATCCTCTGACAAATGGATACAGAGATAAACTCTGAATTATGTCAGAGATAATTTTTAAACGTATTTTCCTTATGGGGTTTGGATTTCCTGTTCTGCATTTTTAGAAGGTTAAATGTAAAGTTAATCAGGCTTAAGAATTGTCTTGAAGTTTCTGTAAAAATGGTTTCTTAGCCCCTTGCATATCACTGACTTAAGTAATGCCACGGTGAAGTACATGTTTCTGCTACTAAATGACATAAATCAAGATGAATATTGCATGCTCTGTGCTACTTGGTCTTCAAAGCAGCGTGTAGCACTAATACAGAGAAATACCCTTTTTTTCCTTGTACTTTGTTTCACAGAATCTGTTAAATAATAATGATATTCAGTGTTTCTGTAGGACTATGCAGATCATGTTATGACTGTTAACTGCTTACTAATTTCCCCTCACTGCTCAATAATACTATCTGGACTTTCCAAATGGGTAATCTGAGGTATACAGAGAAACAGCTTCAGTTTAGGGTTGGAGGCTTGGATCTTGGATTTATTTGTAACTGTTCTACCTAAACCAATGCTTCTTAACCTATACCTGTTCTCCGCTCTTTCACAATTGCTTTGGAAATGAGGAATTAATGGTACAATGAGATTTTCTCTGATTTGACTACATTTTTCATGCAGCTCTGTACTTACACATTCAAAGCAAGCAGCTGATTTAATGCAACACTAGTGATTTACTGAATTACTGTTAAGATGCTCTCTAGCAAATTGCCATGTTAAGAACATGCTGAAACTATTGATTTTTATGCAAAGGAATTACTGTTCTCATAGATTTCATTTTTGTCAGGGTAACAAAATGGTCCTAATTTCCTCTCTTAACAGAAGTTGGTTCAACTCCCAGCTATGAAAGCCGCCTCTACGCAGCTGCTTGGCATTTCTTAAGACAAAATTAGATTTTCAGAGCACATCAGCTCTGCAAGATTATAAATTAAATATGGCATTCTCTTCTCAGTAACTGGAAAACTTGTTTGTTTAGCTTCAGGAATGCTCAGAAAGAAGGAGACCCTTGAAATGCTGACTGCTTGCCACCATAAAGTTTTAAGCACAATTAAGGTACTGTTGAAGTAGTACAAACTGTTGCAGCTCCACTGAAACCTTGAGGATTTATGCCACGTGGGACTTGCCCAGTGTTTCATGCTGCTCACAGGAAGGATCATTAGTTTAGGAGTTGAGAACATGTCTTAGTGCATTTGATTGATTTTCCCCAAAGCACACTCCTGTGCTACAAACTGAAGGCTGCTTTTCTGTTATGTGGGCTTCTTCACAGGTCGCACATAAGAACAATGAAATATTTTAGCAAATCTGTGTATGTACAAAATCCACAATTCACTGTGAGTTCCCTGTTCACTCTGCAGTCAGTGTGCTGCAGCTCACATGAAGTGGTTAAGGTAGATTTCAGCAAAATTAATTTGGTAGCTCTGTTAACAACGCAGCCCCTGGAAAGTAGAATCAGCACAGAGAAACGACGTAAGCCATGCAGGAAAGGCAAGAAAGGATGCTCTAGCAGGCACTTGGCATACCTTTCCCTGTCAATAACGTACTAAGAAAGATGTGCTGCTGAGGCAAGGATGGCTTTAAAACTGAGTGAATGAATAAATGAAGAAACATTCAATGTGGTCTGCTGGTGCGTGATGGGGTCTAGTTTTTCCACAAGACTGAGTCTCTGAGCTGAAAGGATTCAGTGTATTGCTGCTCTGGCTTTCTTGTCAGCATGCAGTTGTCCCTACCCTGTGTGCCCTGTTCACTCACCACCACTCACAGACAGCTCACAGGAAACTCCTACAAATAATCAGTAAATAAAATCATTAACTGAACACAGCCTTCAATTCCTCATTTGCTGGTGAGTGCTTTTTAAGCGTATGCCCACTTCAGTAGGATAAACCTAAGCCAATAGCTGCTTGCAGGAAACTTCCTGCAAGCACTACAGCAAACACTGAACTCTGACAAGCACGTAGGTTAAACAGAATATTTTCATTGTCATGAATGGAAGAGTTCAGCTCTGCAAACAAGATTTACAGTGCAGTTACATACACTTAGGAACTGATTTTCTAGAAGAAAACTGTTTCAGACAGTGACTAAGAATTGGCTGTTCAAGTTCCTGCCAGGACACGCAAGCACATTAGAGTATTTGAGGAGAGCGAGCACAACGGGGCAGTGAGCACAGCTACAGCAGAGTCAGCTTCTTTTAGTTTATACTCCTAGAAAACTTTCCAAGCCCTTTGTCCGTATCTGTTAATGGTATCTTACAAAGCAGCATCGTGCCTGTGCTAAAACACGGATCCCACAGCTTGGTCAAAAGGGAATAATAACAACCTTAAGAGGAAAACGTAAATGAAACCAGGCAGACTTGGTTATCGCTGCATTTTTTCCTCTCATAAATTTATTTGCCTGATTTCATACCAGCACTACAGCCTAAGCTGTGGCAGGGAGGAGGGGAAGCAGGGGGCTGAGCCAGAAAACAAAACAAAGAGTATTTTTACACTAAATACTGTATTAATGTCCTTCCTGCAAACAAAAAAAGAAAATATGTTGGATGGGACCAAAACATAAGTGTTGCAAACAAAGAAAGCAGTGTTGATTTTAGTATTATGGACCTACAGTCTCCTCTTCTTCACTGATAAATAAACTGAATAGCTCAAGTTATAAGCACATTCCATGCTACATGGTTCTGCAAGGTTCTGCATGGGTTCCCATCAGATTTGCACACCGTCTTATTATTTCTTTGTAACAGAAGTCCACAGCGTGTTGACCCTAAATATAATGTGGGTATTTGGAATCTGTGGGACCTTATAATATTGCTCAAGACCACGCTGAATGAAAAACAGATAACTGAATTATCAAAAAAAGCTCTCTCAACTCAGGTATAGATCCCGTCTGTGTAAGACTGCTGAAATTAATGGAATTAATGGTGTCTCCCCCTCTCCCCCTGCATATAGCCCTTTATGCTGCACTTCCCTCTTCCCTCTACCTGCTGGCAGACCCCAGAGCTGCTCAACTTTCCTGAATATTTAATCTGTGACTTTGCTCTTGTGCTTCAGACTCATACAGTCATAGAGTGATTTGTACTGGAAGGGACCTTAAAGCTTGTCCAGCTTCAACCCCCTGCTGCAGGCAGGGACACCTTCCACTAGACCAGGTTGTTCCAAGTCATGTCCAACCTCTAGCACATCTTCACATCATCAGCATTTTCTCCTGACATCCCCATTTTCCTTTCTCCTCTGGGAATAATCTACAATCTTGAACACAGGACAAATCCCTATTCTTCTTGCATGCTACAGACAGCTGTTAGCCATGGGAACCCCTTTGACATCCCTTCTATAGGGAAATGGCTACAGAGCCATTTCTGCAGCTGAAATGTAGCATCCACTATGGTTGCCGAGAAGTTTAATTAACATCATTCAAGTTTGTGTTGGAATTGCACAGTTAAACAAGAAAGTGCTTGAGAAAAATGCATGATTAAAGGGAATATACTTTCAAGGTCAGATTCTCTTGCATCAAACTTTTCACGACTATGGGGATGAAAAACCAGAGGAAAAGTTCTGCTGATAGGATAGCATTTTATATTGCTTTAAAAGCCAGTGAAAGTCACTGATCACGTAGCATATGTCATGTCCCCAAAAGCTTTTTCTCTTTGGTGTGGTTAGTAACTTGTTTAGTACTACAAGGAACAGGATTTGGAAAGGAAATGCAAACCACTTTGATAATTTCCATGCCTGTCAAATCTCACATTAAGCAAGGGAGTCACTCACTTGACTCACGTATTGCTTGATCACATAGCTCATGAATTCTTATGTGTTCTCCTTCAGCTGTGTTTACTATTTTCTGGTAAACCAATCCATGCTAATTATCTTGATAAAGCAGACTTTGGTCAGGGCCTAGCCTGCCTTTTGCCAGACTGTGCAGTGGTGAGGGAAACAATTTGTTCCCTCCTTTGAACAGTGAGGTGGGGCGGTGGTCCTGTGCTGGGAGACAAGCCTGGTGCGTTGCCTTGTGGGCTCCAGGAGCAGTCACTATGCTGCACATCAGCCCATGGCTGTGACACTCATGATGAAGAGAAAACACAAACCACCTGAGAAACCCACAGTTTGGTTTTATGAATTATTGCTCTTCAAAGAAGTGAGAAATAGCTGTTCCATATTCTCTGTACCTAATCAGAGAGAAATGTGCCAGACTAACATATTTTTTTAAAGAGGATGCATGTAGAGCATATAAGAGGACAATTTAATCTTCTTTTCACATGTGGCATAATTCCTTGCATTTTAAAGTCATCTGTTTGGTTTTCCACATTCGAAAGCCAAACCATTATGATTAACTGTTAGCTTTTATTTTTAGATTTTTGGATGTGCTGAGCCTTTTTAGAGAAAACACACAGAATGTCCTATCAACTGTTTTCACACACTGTGTTTGTGTCATAATAAGTGGGCAATCAGGCACAATCATCCTCAATTTAGTACATATGCAGTACATTACCATGCCAGTTGTACTAAAAGATACGCATAAAGCAAGTGCAAATTAACTGGCAAAAAGGGAAGCTCAGACCATTGCTATTCAAAATACACTTGAGGAAAATTTGCATAACTTCTCATTTGGAATTAAACATGTAATTTATTCGACAAATGTGAAGAATACTGATGTGTGGGTGACCACATCTTTCTGATGATCATGAGTCCTGATCCTGCTGCTCAGACCTGGTTTGTTCTCGTGGTGGGATTTTTCTTCACAACAAGAGCATGCCATGCAGACTTGCTTGGCATGAGCAACTTAGTTCTACTTTCTTTCCAACACTGTTTTTCCGCACGCAAAATGCAGAAGCTGAAATTAAGTCCTGGATTCTGTTCCAGTAGGATGTGTAACACAAAGTCACTTTTGGTCAGTGGTGTTTGTAGGTCTTAAGACAGATCAGGTCTTACTGCTTGAGAGTGAACAAAATAATTTCAGTATCAGGCATGGAGTTGTCTGGAGTTTGTTTTGTTTCTAAATTGCCAAGTTTATGATGGGACATGAAATATTACAGGCAGGAAAACATGGAAAGTGAGAGTGCTGAGAAGGTGGCCCAATTTATTACATCAAATTGTATAGCCAATAAAGGCATTAGAATCATTCCTTCCTCATACTTTGGGCTTTTTCCTTTGCCCAATTAAATCATTCTTGACACTATGAAAAAATTGGAAGCCATTCACAATTAACTGCAGTTCTGTGCTTTAAACACTAAGAGGTGACAACTTATCAACATTGTGAAATAATTCCAGCATTGTTGGCTGCTCCTTTATGCATGATGTTTGGATACATTTTAAACCAATATAGTTTCACTATTTCATGTTGCACTATGAAGTGCAACTACAGGACTTACCAAGTTTTTAGACACTTGTAAATACAAACGGTACTGGGCTGCCAGTAATAGTAATTGAGAAGTTTTTGCTTCAGTACTGGAGCTTTTAAATGGGAATAATATTTTAAGTTGCTTTTTAGACTTTAGTATGCATTTTAGTATCCAAAGTAAATTTGTATTATGCTACCTTTCTTATAACAGTGTAAAATTAATAAAGAAGGTTGTGTCTGTGAAGTCTTACATCTCTAAGCAGAATTTACTTCTGAAAGTGAAATTTGGGTTTTAAAGATCAGGTGAGGGAATAATACTTCAAAAAAAGGAAAGTTCAGAAATTATTCTGGGTGGAAGTAGGAGTGGTACAAATGGGCTGTGTGGGTAGATCGGCAGATGGTAGAGACATATACCCAGTCCCTCTGCATGACAAGAGGCATTCCTTTTGTGAAAGACTAGGTGATGTGGCTGTACTCTGGACCATGTAATTCCCAGACAGTGCAAGCATCTTATCTGTAACTTAAATTAAACTTTTAAGTGTACCTCATTGTATGAAGCAGGTCAGACTATGGAAACCAGTATCTTCCATTGGTGCAAGCCCCTTTTTAATTGTTTACTGAAGCCTGGTGTTAAAATAATCTTCAAGTAAAAATCATTATTTAGGACTTTTTTATTTAGGACTTGACCTGTGGATCTCAGGAAGAGTACACCCTACAGTAGCCTATTTTATACCATTACATTGACATAGTTATCATCCATAACATCCGTATAGGATCCACAGCTTAATTATATGCTCCATTTCACAGCAGTACAGAATTAATCCTGTTTAATCTGAGAAAGATGATACATGAAGAGTCATGACTGGTTTCTAATGTGGGGAATTTTATCTGGAAGTACTTGCCTTCATCTTTTTTTTTACCATCATCCACATAACTTTGAAGTGCTCAAAGATGTGCAACACTGGAAGCAAGTAACCAAGATCACCAAACTTTGGTAATCAATCTTAGAATCCAGTTTAATTTAATTTAGGCACAGATTTTCAAAGACAGGAGCCACAGGTGCACAGTCGTGTAAAACACTACAAGGACATTGGCAGTTTCCAAATCCCATCTTCTGGTATAACAAATAAAGTTATTAAATGTTTCACAGGATCACCAAATGGCACAGGTTGGAGGGGACCTCTGGAGACCATCCAGTCTATCCCCCATCTTCACAGCAAGGTCAACTAAAGCCTGTAGCACAGGATCACGTTTCTGCCTTGGGTGTACACATACACATTGTGCATGTGAATAGTCCTTTTGGGCCATGGGTTTAGCAGGAATTTGAACTGAAAACTAGTAAATATTATGTATGTTTGATTGGACAAATACAAGAAAGAAGCCAGCAACAGGAAGGGAGAGTGAAAATGTTTCCTGAAGCATCTGGGGGAGAGAGGGAAAGGAAAGACTTTACTGCTATTTTTTCTTCTCTCAGTTCTGCTGGCCTCTGAGCTCAGGAAGATTTAGTTTATTTCTTGAAAGGTCTTGCTTATAAAGCAGACCTTTTTCTGGCTCTGGCCAGCTCTAATAAAAATTAGCAGTAACTTTAGCAGCTGCCATACCACATGATTGCTTGGAATTGCATAACTTCTTTCTCCTCCAAAGGAAACACACAAAGTTCATCTGATCTCCACCCTCGCAGCATTCTCCAAAGTGTTTTTCTCTAACTTAATTTCTAAATAAAACTAGTTTTCTGCTTTCTTTTAACAATCTTCTCTTTTTGAGACCAAAATCTGATCATTAATATTAATAGGCTCTAGGTAGAGCTTTTGTAAGTTAAGCGAATAGGGTAATTGGTTTTATTTTTGCTACTTAAAACTTTTATTACTGTTTATCAGCAAGAAGCCACGTCATGGACAAAAGACAGTTAAGATAACCCGAGAAATCTTTTGCTGCTGATTTCTGAGAGGATGCATTTGGATAGAGATAGGCTGTGTTTTGACAAAGAGAAGGTGGTGGTGAGAAAGGAAGGACCCTTATGGCCATCCTATATGTAAACTGAACAGATTGCTGGCTCAGACCAGGTCCCATTTAATTCACTGGAAATCCCAAAATACCTAACCTGATCTGCAAACAGAGCAGATGGAAGTTGAAATTATCCTTCCCATGTGGCATGTGGAGATGAACCATTGCTTTCTGGTTCATTTTTCTCCCCTAAATGCTGAGTCTGAGCAGGAGCACAATATTGCTGATGCAGAAGTACTACCTACTGTAAAAGACAAAGGTGGGATTGATCTGTAAGCCGATGGCATGTTGTTCTACATGAAGATGCAGTCTAACCTGTTGAATTAAACATGGCTAAGGGCATGGCTTTAAACCAGAGCCACCAGGAATCCTGCACAGAGCAGCCTGTCCCCTGACCTGAGTGACTGCTGGGCAGACCCCGTGGCAGTTAAGTTACATTACTACAGTTACTTCCTTTTACCGCAGTTCTCTTTAAACTTTTTTTGGAAGAAACATTGGATGAACTTACATGAATGTGTACTATGTGTGGAAGTTTATAATCATTTGCTGAAACCTAAGAATAAATAAACCTCTTTTCTGTACAGTGCTTTTCCTTAACAGATTTCTTGCAAAGAAAGAAATAATCTTTGCTTAATGAGGAGACCCCACTGGCTGCGTGTTTATTTATGTCTCCCTTGTAGCTCATTCAGAATCGAGGCTAATATTCATAGATTGTAAGTCTTAAAGAAATCTCACCCTATAGGTAGGAATAATTCTTAAGCCATTCAGTGTTCTTAGGGAAAAATATGTAATAAACTTTTTAAAGTTTAATTCATCCCAAACCCAAAAAACCAAAAGCCAGGTAATGATGGCATCATGGAATATGAAATGCTGCTAATATAATGAGCATGTTGGTACACAAGAAAGCCCTGAGAGCCCCACTTCTTGGGGCACTGTCACTGGTTTGCACCAAGTTTATCTCCCTTACTTGAGGAAGTTCTCAACCACAGGTTTCCAATTAAATCTTAAATAATTTGTACCTTTAGCATTTTCCCATTCTCTTTGCTAGCATTACTCTCCTTTTCCTGCTAGCTTGTCAAGAATCCCTAGCTCTCATTTTGGAGTAAAAGTTTGGCACCTTTCATGCTGTAGGCTAAAGAGTAAAGCTGGCCTCTCACAGCCTTTAGCAGTGATAAGCATCAAACAACTTGAAACATAAAACAATGAACTGTCTTTAGATGCAGTGTCCTGCTAGCAACTCTTGTTTTAATTTAACAGTTCACACAGACTGCTCTGATTCCTTCCTGTGCTTGAAGGAGCCAGTACATACCGATGCTCTTTTTTAATATAACCTTCCATTGTTTTCCCTTCATTTTGGCCTCCCTCTTTCCTCCTAAAAGCTTTGTAGGCAAAGTTTCCTCTGCAGCAGGGGAATTGCTGACTGTTTCTATTACAAGCCTTTCTCTAGCAACTAGAACCTTTTCCTTCAGTTTTAGCCAGTTTTGCCTCCTGCTGCTAATGAAAATGTTCTCTCCCTTTCTCTCAAAGTTTACCAAAAAGCAAGGTTATTTACCCACTTTGCAGAGTTCTCATTGCAGAAGGTTTTTTGCAGACTTACAGCCTACTTCAGAAGCAAGTAATAAACACAGAAATTAGCAAAGATGTCAAAGAGCACAATAGCTAATACATTAGCCTCTTGTCAGGTCTAGCAAATCTCCAAGCTTTATAGACTATTAAAGGCTACTTTCACTGGGCTGACACTGTGCATTTTAGTTCACTTTCCCAGCTTCCCTTCGCCAGATGCTCTGCTGCAGTTCTTTGTTGGACACCCAAACTCATTAGATTAACGAGAAGCATTTAAGTAATGTATCTCAGGCAGAAATAGGGAGGAGTTTGGGGGTTAAGAAGATGCTGTGGAGTTTTTAAGAATGAAATTAATTTCATGCATAATCTAAGGGCAAAATAGTGGTCTTGTCAGGCCTTCAGGTTTGAGAGATGTGCTGTTAGTCTATTGCTTAGACTTTATGCTTACTTTTGAATACTGTTATCATTTGAACAGGTTTACTGAACAAAGGGACCAAAACCCCACAATCTGAACTAGGATGATACACTTGTTGCTAACTCTGTCCCTCTAACTTACCCTAAAAATAATTTGCTTGCCATTTGTTTATTTCATAGCCTGAGGTTCTGTTTAGTATGAACAAGGATTGCAGTCTGGCCCTTACTACTTGTTTGTGTCTGACTGCAATCATTTCATCCCACTCCTTTGAAAACCTCCGGGGGAAAAAAATAAACCCAAAAGCTTTTAGCTGCTTAGGAAGTGTTTTCCTGCAGTTTCAGGAAGAAATGCAATTATCATGGCTGCTTAATTAAAGTGAGTTGTCAATGAAGTAATAAACCATGGGAGAATTTACTTTTCCTTGTACAAGAATGCAAATGAAAGCTATAAATGGAGGTCTTGGGAAAGGTCTTGACTGCTTTTTGCTACCAGACTTAATAATCACACCAAGTCATCCATATTATCACACAATCAGATGACGTACATCATCTTTTGCAAGGGAAAAAAGGACTATGGAAATAAGTATGTGTCAGACATGCTTCAAGAATAAATGTCTTCGTATCTGTCCTTGATGTGTTAATCAATGACCTGCTGTTAACTGCGAACCATGACATTTCAAACCATGCAAGCCCTTTCTCAAAGGAACTTGTCTTTGAGGAAGCAAGTAGCCAAGGACAGTAGAACAGTATTTTGAAAGCTGCTAAGAAAGGAAAGACAAATCCTGACCTGAAGTAATGAGCAGTGTCTGATTAATTTGGTATCTGCTGAGCTAAAAGCCAGCAGTGAGGATGTCACAGTGAGTTTTGAGACCTGACGGCCACATATGTAAAATCTGTTCTAATATAATGATAACAGAATTAAATTTAAAACTGTTCATTGTAATTGTTATTCTAAGTTCCATACAAGCCTATAGTATGATCTGTAGGTGAGCAGGAGTCCCTTTGGATAAAGCTGTCCTGAATGAAAGTAGTATTACCATAAGATGTCTATTACAGGGGAGAAGAAGCCTGAAAATATAAAACATGTATGGTAATGCTTAAGCATTAAATTTGTTTTACTAAAGCCAAAGGGAATACTCATCTGTTTAAGTATATGCATTAGAATAAGAAAAACTGAGGTCTTGGGTACTACTAGTGAGTGTCAGAGTCTATGAGCATGTGAAAATAATCCACAAATGGCATATCCACTCATCTGTGGAAAACACTGATTCATTTTACATTTCCTTTGAGCATGTAAAACCTTAACCAGTCATTGAACAATCCAAATTGTGGTATTGGACACCTGAGAAGAATTTTATGGAAAACAATAACAGATTTTCAGTTCAGTCCCACTTCATAACAACCCAGTTGCAACTGCCCAACTTCCACTTTGTTCAGTTTGTAACACCCTGGTTACTACCTGCTTGTATTCTCCTGACAGACCAAATTTTACACAAGACAGTGAACCACCATGTGTTACGTTGGATTACTATGTATTTTGTTTCTAAGAAACTGAAATTCAGGATTGGCTTTGAAAATAAATGTTAGTTTGTTATTTTTACCTTTTTGGAATATTCCCATCATTTTTGTTATACTGCACTTATTTTCTATTGCTGATTTCTATTCCTACCATTAATTGCAGAGTAGAGACAGGCTTGGAACCTGGAATAATGACTTGCAACTGAAACGTACTGACTTCTATCTACCACTCTTTCCAATTTAGAGACATCATACTTTGCATTATTATCAAGCATCCATGTTATTAAAAATTACTTTTCTTCTCTGAATATAATTTTCTTGCATTATGATCTAAGTAAATTTACTCTATAGTAGTTTGTAGTTCAACTCCACAGTTAAAAATTTCCCTTTGGATGGATGTACAAATTAAACAAATTCTAGATCAAGGTCAATTTAAAGCTACAGGCTACTATTGTCATTCTTGTTCTCTCCCAGCCATTACTTTGTCTATTAGTTAAATAGCCTTTGGATTAAAGTATACTATCAAAACACATGGCATTTTAGGCATTAAGAGCACTAAGTATCTCTGAACCACAAGCAAGCCTGATTTTTGTTTTGCTTTATGCTGTACTGTGTCAGACAGAGGATTTCCTACTGTTGTTTGTGAAAAGAAAAGCTGGGGCTCAAGTTAGAAAGGAAAGCATAAAACTGATTACTTGATGGTTTAATGTTACAGACCACCTACTTGGAGAAGGCTGAGAGCCTGAGCCTTTGAAATTCTAAAGAAACAAAATAGCTATAGATCAGCAACAAACAAATAGGTAAAACTCAGTCGAAAATTAAAGGAACAATAAAATATGATTCCATTTTGTTAGTAGTTTGGTACTTGGAATAGCTTCACATGTAAGAAAACATAAAGCTAAAGGAGCCACTTAGGGGAAAGCCATTAGACAGGCATTTAAAGACTTTCTAACAGACCTAATGTAATTTTATACACTTATCACCTTGTTATAAAAGCTGTGTATATTCAGATGTTGTTTTATATAATTCCTTTATTGTATAGAGGATAAAATAAGTGAATATATAAGGAAGGGAAAGAAAACATACACATTTCCAGAAGAGACTTTTTTGTAAAGGAAAGCAAGGGGCAAGATTCCCTTAGTTCTTCTTGGACATGAACAAGCAATTTAGCTAGAAAGCATTTCTTTTGGATAAAGTCTGGAAGTTAGCAAAGCATAGATGAACATTTCACTGCATTGCAGGACTGTATTCCTAGTCCTCCCTCTAAAATTTGAAAACATCTTCAACTCTAGAATTCCATTGTGCAGTAAGCAATAATACTTATAGGAAGTTCTATGATAGATTTAAGCAAATATGAAAAGATTAATAGAAATTGAACAAAGGGGTAAGAATTGGGATTTTTCAACTGAAGACATCAATGCAAGCATGTAGGGAGATACGCCAGTCCATGTAAATACAAGTACTGCAGATAAACCAGTGGTCAAGTACCTGATATAAGTGAACATTTTCACAAACTGTTACAGACCAATTAGTGTGAAGCAGCTGCTGTGCTGCTGAAAAGAATGAAGTTGTATTTAAAATTAAATTCCAGCTTTTTATCTCTATATAATAATATACCATAATATCGTGTAACAGCTTTATTTAGAATCACCCTTAAATAAGCTGGTTTACTTTGCAGCATTGTGCAGTGTATTTCATACATATCTGATTAATTCCTCTGTAAAATCATCCTTCGAGTTAATTTTGCTGTTGTCTATGGAAATTTTCTCAAAACAGTAGAATCTGATTGTGAAGCTGCAGCTTGTTATGGATTACTGAACTCAATGTAGAGCATTATCACAATTAGTTTAGGGCATTTAGTGTAGTGAAAAGCTATTATTTAAAGAAATTAAAAAGCTGTCAACTGAAGTTTAGCTTTACTTTGAATACTGTCCAGAGACAAGGGCAGCACATCACTGTGATTAGTCTGGCTTTCAGCTTCTGTGATAACATTTTACAGGAATTTACATAGAGGGGCCTAAAACCTTTTATACCCAAACACTTTTATCTCAGTCTCAATCACCTGGGAGTCCAAGAGCACAAGGCCAAGCAGATACATCTCCATTTATGTAAAAACCAGCTCTGTGTGCTGCAGCAGCAAGAAGTGAAAGAGTCCCCTTGCTTTGGTAAACCTGAGAGAGATGTAATTTTTGGTTATGATCTCTTTTTGGGCAAGTCTGAATTGATCTGTTGTTTCAGGGGAGAACAGCTGCAGGGGACACAAGGGATGCTTGTGGGATAAAGGCAAAGCTGATTCTTCTTAGAGATAGAACTGAAAGTTTTCTTGGTAAACAGATGTACTTGTAGAAGCTGTTTTCTACCAATATAATCTGTTATTAGACTGCAGAGGCTGATAGGTTCAATGAAGCCAAGTGATGCCTGATACATTTTGACAGGTGCCAGGGAAAGCTTTCTCACTTCATATGCTTAAACCTAAGTAAGATTTCAGTTTAAGTAAAAATGGCCATTTTCCCCTCCCCACCAGTAAAGGAAGAATTTTAGATCAGCAGCTGCGAGGCTGCTGTGAAGGCTGACACTAACTTTCCAGGTGGGAACTGTTATTGTTTCAAATGCCCCTTTTGGAGACCTCTTTTACAGAGCCCTGGCATGTGGAAAGACACTGGAACTATTTTGAATCCTCACAACAGGTGGTTAGAGTCAAAATGCAGTGCATAAAAGTTGTAGTCTTTCCAAGATCTTCATTTTAGCTGCATCAATTACTTCTTACTGAGCTAGATAGGAATTTCAGTAAGTTGTGTTCATAGCTTTTATATGCTTTTTAAAATAAGCAGTCAGGGCAAGTGTTATTTCTATTCTTTCTGCCTAAAAATGCATGTGAACAAACAAATATCTAATGTAATATGCAGGAGCAGCCCAATAACACGTCTTGCTTACGCTTTTGTTCAAGCCCATCATAGAAGTTCTTTCCACTTTAAAGATGTTCAGCTTGTATTTATACAGTTCCTGATAATAGAGCTGGATGAGCCATCGCATCATACAGCTAGACACAGACTTATCAAGGTCTTGTATGAACTTTCTTATACTTGCATTGAATCAGTATCAATTTATTTCATGGCCTGGTACGATATTGTGCGATTTTCTGAGGTCTGCTCCCATATCTGTTGTTCTTATTGTTCCTCTGGATGGGACTAGATTTGGGCCCCGGTAAGACTACAGCTGTGGCCTAAAAACTGAACTAAGGATGCCTCTCAGTTCTGCAGTATCAGAATGGTCTGAAGCATTTCTATTCTTAAGTAGAGCAAACAGCATCAGAAATTGCCCCATGGGAAGGTTTCATGGCTCTCTTGCCATGTCCACTGTCAGTTCCAAAATCCATAGAGCCCAAGCCTTAAATCCTTACCAAAAAAGAGTTGTACTTACTTAAGTAATAGGCCACCTCGCAAAGCTTTCATGGAATATTTTCAGCTCCTACAAGTTCCCTGCTGCAGTCAGCATGGAGTCATACTGACACTATTTTCCAGTGGTAGGAGGTAGAAGGCCTAATGAAAATGATCAATTACTGCTAATAACAAGAACATACTAAAGCTAATTTAGTATTACTACTGCTAGTACTAAATGGAGAAATGAGCTGAGTGGCATGAGTAGGGCAGAAGAGACTTTAGCAACAGAAGGTAAATTACATCCTGCTTTACATGAGCATCAAATATTTGACAGTTTTACGACTGGCTTGTTATTTCTGACAACTGTTGCATTAGAATAAAGAGCATTTGCTCTTTCCATTTCTGGCTTTCTCACATCCTTAGAACTACTTATGCCTGGAGGATGTGCTAAGAAACTGTGAGTCTGTATTAATGCCACTTGAGCATCTGAGAAGTTTTTTACTTATTCAGCTATCACAGAAAGAACTCAAAGGTTTATTTAAGCAGCACACCAGATACAAAGTGAGGCTTCCCATTAAGGTAGGGGCTCATATGGACTTTTCAGGCTTATTTCACACATCATAATCAGAAAGGGCTAATGCTTTTTGTGCTCATACCCGAGAGGGTAGGCACCTTCTGTCTTACTTCACCTCTAACCCACAACACAAAAGTTACATGAACTCAAAAGCTTTGGGTCTTATTACTACTCTAGTAGTGCCTGGGGGGCCTGTTGGAAACTGAATCCTCACTGACAGCAGTGCCTGTCTCAAAAAACGTGCAGTATAAATACTGAAAAATGTAGAGAAGGACAAAGTCAGGTTCCCTCATGACAATGTCTGATCACTGCCATCAGGGAACCAAGGTACAGGAGCTTCATTTACCCAATTTCATGGCTAAGCTGGGTATGAAACCCAGGCCTTTTAGACCATCAAGTTACTTAACCACAAAGGCAGCCTGCTTCCCTGGAGAGCTGAGTAAACCTAGACAGTTGTAATCCTCAGCCCCTGGTCTCTTTAGTGCTAAGCCCTTATTGTCATGTGCAGATGGAAATCTATGGTAGCATCACAATGCTTTAGTCTAGACTAAGACTTAGACAGAAAATATTCAAAATTTAATATAACATTTTAAAGATGAATTGACAAGACTATGAAAATATGCTGAACTAGTCAAAAAGACTGGGGAAGCATCACTCTTAATGTAACCAACTGGACCTACACACCACATTTTGTTTGTCATGCTGGAACAAACTAGCTAACCCGTTCTGAAAGCTGCAGTCACTGGAGCTAAAGCAGCAGCATAAAGTGATAGAAAAATTACCAATATACAAAATTAGGCAAAATATCACTCCATTAATAACCAAAACACTCTATGGGATTTTACTAATCCTCAAAACAATTCTGTTACCCTGAAATTAAAATAAAGAGACGTCCAAGATAAAATAGGAATCTCTTCAGGAAAAGTCCTGAAAATGAATACTTAAACTGTTAAAATGCTTCTTAAGCCATAGCTACATCACCTGCAGTTACAAACCCTATGAACAAGCTGTACCTGCACTTTCATGTATAGGAAGCATCCACAGTAGTGATAACAGCCGCTTAACATTCCAGTTTTAACAAAAAATATTTTATCCATGAATTCTGTCTTCAACACCAGCTTGATATATTTGACTATTTCTAACAGCAATTAATAATATTCCTTTTAAAAAGGAATGAAATGTGAATCAGTTTACAGATAAAGCATTTATTCTTTGTATACCCAAGACTCCCAGAGGGAGATTTGGGTGTTCATGGAATGTAGGGTGGGGTGGACTGCAGCTTCCCTTCAGCTCATGATACTAGATTAGCCTTGAAATACTGTTTCTGCTGCCATTTTTAGTGATCTGGTATCAGCAGCTACAGACTTGTGAGATAAGACAAGGGCATGTAGGCTCTGAAGGGTTCTCATTCTGGTGCAGGACTATATCAGTCTGGCAGCTGTTGCTTTGATTGAAAAGGTATGCTGACAGCTCAGGGCAAGCTTCAACAAATGGCACTCTCTTCTGAAGAACATACTTCTAACAGAACTACCCCCAAAAGACTATTTATTTAAGGATCTCATTGTTGTGCCTGACATTTGTGTTGAAACCCGAGTTTTTACAGTGTGAAATGAAATAACATTAAAAAGTTTTCAGAAAATATATCTGGAAATGTATAAACCATTACTCAGGGAGTATCTGCTGATACACAACCTATAGCACTGCCACACTGCTGGTTTTAACCGAAGGTGGTACAGTTACTGAGTATGTATTATTTATACTGGAGGAGATAGATGACTTGCAGAAGAGTGATAAAGTGATAGCTAAAATGCCTATGACGCTGGGACCTGAAGCTCATAACTAGCCCCATATCCTGGGTTGCTAATGCAGGTTCTGGAGAGAAGGAAAATAGAGATCCAGACCACACACTCCTAACAAGTCCAAGAGTCATTAAATCAAACATTAGCTCTCAGACCATCTCAGTGCTATACACATAATGATTTTCAAACTCAGAAGAAACCATTGTTTGAGATAAGTTCTCCAGTGGGCCATATTTTCCATTACCTTTTCACTTGCGTGGTCATTTTATTTAATGGGAAAAGCATGTAAGACACTGTTGTTGTCACTTGTAGCATTTCACACTCACTGTAACTTAACTATGACTGCACAGGGTACAGGGTAGGAGGGAAGGAGTCCCAGTGTTGCTAGACTTTTGTTCAGAGAAAAGTTGTTCATTGATTTCCTATTTTCTGCCACTGGATGCGCTGCTCATTTCACACTCATCTTCCCACCAAAACCCCATGATTCACACTCATGCTGTTTTGCAACACAGGAAAAACATTGTTAAACAGTGTTTTGACTTGTGTCTCTTAACTAGAAAGCCTGGGAGCTGACTCAGTACTGCAGTCTGCCTACTCCTAAGAGCATTGCTGGAGCTAGATATAATAGCTGTAAAGTTCTGTATATACAACAAGATAAAACTTTAAGGCTTATTCCTTCACAACACCAGGAAGTGCCATCTTAATCAAGGCATTCTGACTTCTAAAAAGTGATATGTGTTATTTATGCTTTCAGTTGTGCTGGTTACAGATGGCAGCCTTAGAGCAACCTCCAGGTAGATTTACCTGTTGCATGGCCTGTTGTGAGAGCCCTAGGGCTGGCTCCATAGCAACCTTCCAAAACCCCACGGGAAACCCCTATACATACTCAATCCTTGCAGGTGCCCTCTCCTGCCCTGCAGGCAGGTCCCAGCCTGCAGCCACACAATCTGTCTTTGCAGGACAGCAGCAGGCAGAGAGGGTGACCCCAGTACTCTCCATTACAAAACTCATCCCCATTGAAAGATGCAGAAGTCATCTGCAACAGGCAGACTCTTGCAGGCTCTGTCAGGGGGAAGAGACACAGCTGCTACAGGGTCACAGAAGTAACTTGTGAGTAAGAGCATTCCCAGGAACAATGTTACCAAACAGAGGGTCAGGTTCTAGGCAACTGAGGGTGGATTTCTGCAAGCCATAAAGGCAGTCAGAAATAGGAATGTAAACTGAACTGAGTTATGGAATCCCCAGATATTTTCTCATAAAAAATATTTTATATTTTAAGTAATTTAATTACTTTAGTAGTATAATTATATTCACATCTTTCCCCTTCATTTCACCAAAAATTATTAGTGAGTGATTGAATAGACAGTTGAGGTAACAAATTCAGATTAAAACTTCAGGGTTTATTTCCCCATTGTGCTGAAATCATCCCTTCCAGGATGATTTTGGCTCAGTGTGCTTCCACATGGTACTTGGTGAATGCAGAGAGTGCACTTGCAGGAAGTGGCCATCATTTTGCTGAGATAAGGCTATTTGTTAAGTAACTTACAGTGGCGTAATTGCTTTTAATTATATCTCCGGATCCTAACTTTCAGTGAGGAGATTTATAGCCTGGTAGTAGTAGCAGCCCCATCTTCAGTCCTTCAAGCACAGGATTAGCAAAGGCAGTGCCACTTGGTCTCCTGGTACATGAAAACGGAAAACAGAGCAACTATCTACTAGCTTGAATAACATGTTTCAGTATAGGGAGTTGACTTACGCCAGGTATAACATTGTAGAGAATATATAAATTACAAATAATAGGAAGATAGATGGAAAACATGATTGTGCTTTATGTTAAGAAGTATTGATTTGCATATATAAAAACTACAGGGAAAACTGACGCAACGTGGCTGAACTGACCTGTTAGTAATTAAGATTTTGAGTAGAGTAAGTATAGAGCAACACAAAAACAAGGCTTAATTAATACCAGAAAATTCCCAGAGCTTACCACATATCCTTATATCCAGTGATTCACACTGGAATCCATAGTGCCCTAAGGAAACCACATGCAGGTGCTGCCATTGCAAGGAATAGACACAGCCTGTCCTGTCTGCTCATCACAGGATCATTCCTTCATTCATTTCACACACACTGTTCCCAGAATCACTGGGAAGCTAAAAATATCTCCCAGTGTAACTGACTATTTCTAAGACAGTGTTTGACATGCATGCAAGAATCACTTAACCATTTTGTTTGAGCCTGTTGTTGAAGCATGGTAAAAAGTCACAAGGTTGACTTGAAATCAGAAATGCTCTAACAAGAATGTGAGAATTTTCCTTTGAACTTACATTTCAGTTTAAAGCCTGTGTCCAAGAGCTAACAATTTTAGGGTGAAGACTGATGTTCTCACTTAAGACAATGGTTCCTAGATGTGAGCTTTAAAAGGGAAACAAGAACTAGAAGGGGGCTGTGAATGCATAAGCCTGAGCCAGTCTCACAGGATTCAGTCTGCTTTGGTGAGTGGGAGATGGAGAGTTCATGTACCCAAGGCCTCCAGAGCAATTCAGAAAGGTTATTCTGAGGGTCTACCTGAGCATCAGCTCCCACTGGCACCTCCAGGAAGTGGTGTAATGTTAGAGAATCCTGGACACACAGAGTTTACACATTAGCAGGTCAGTACCCAGGTGGATCTCATCTTTGTACATGAAGCCTGCCTGTGGGCTCGGATGCTGGGGAGTTCAGTAGGCAGAAGTAAGCATCAGTATTCTGAAGAAACTTAGAGGTTTCTTTATCCAGAAAGTGGAAGATCCTTCCATTGGAAACAAGGGAATTTCACAGGAATATGAATGACAGGCCCAGAAAAGGAGGAAGGACTAATTCTGCTGCCAATCTCTAGGTGCATAGTCCATGAAAGAGGAGAGTTTTGTGGTCTGAATCTGCTGTTCATGTTTCTATGCCCCAGTTCCCTGAGCTAAGTAACGTCAGGCAAATCACAGTTTGCCTGTGCAACTTGCATGTGTTTGGGGATTACAGTTACATACATCCACGTTTGCAGTTTCTTACCCATAAGATTTATGGAGTCGGGCCCCTAATCTTGCTGAGGTCTCTCATGTTTTAATAAACACAATGAACTTTTTTCCCCTGCTCTGAACATATAAACTATTGAGCCATCACTTCTTTGTCACTATGGACTGTTAAGCTTGAAATATTGT
>JBCJKH010000143.1:0-17172 GCA_039877255.1 Loriculus beryllinus
CTGGATCTTGCTATCAAAAAAAACCTCCCTAAAACCCAATCTAAAATGAGCCCAAGTGCACTCTCTCAAAATACTTGATGCTGTAATGCTTAAAATGAACAAAGTGGTTGTTTCAGCTGTACCAATTGTACAAATGGGGATGAAGACAGAAAAGTCTGTATTTATTTGCAGCTACTCTTAGTAAATTGTCCCAGTTGAGCTACACTGAAGCATCAGCTGGCCCCTGTCCCGACCCTGGGCAGAAGTGTGAATTTTCCCTTCTCTAACCAAGTCAAGTGCACCAAGGGGCGGTGGGTTTATTTATTGTATTCAAGGAGCCACAATTGGATGTTTCGCAACAAACTGGGCTTAGCCTGTGATTTACAGTAATGGGGAAGAGCACTCTGCTGGCATGGCCCTGGTGTTGCCAAGTCTTGTGATGGTTGCAATGATTTTTCCTTACTGCCATGGTGCCTGGAGCAAAGTGTTCATAAGCGTTTCAGCTTTTTTTGTGTGTGTTGGTAGTGGCAGTGAAAGGCTTTGTTTTCTTGTATTAAGAGCAGCTTTCCATCCCTTAGGGCAGAACAGAAAAGCTTGGAAGCATGTTCTCAGTGTCCCCACAAAGACTCAAAAGGCAGTAGAATTTTTTTCTTAATTTCTTATTTTTTTTTAAAGTAACCCCCAATTTGTTTTCCCACAATTGGTTTAAGTCACTCTGGCATGAGTTCGTTTCCTTTCTTGCCTGATTCATGGATGCTGGAGATGGGCAGTAGTACCAGAAACAGATATCTCCAAGCAGCTTCTTCTGAGCTCTGCAAGGCAGGAGGCAGGGGGACACTACTGAATTAAGCTTGCAGAGGGGTTTGGGCTGATGCAGTAGACATGCACCCTTCATTGCTCTTGCTCTTGTCTTTAAATCTCATTTACTACTTATGGTTTTAGGATGTATTATCAATTTTTCTCTTACCTGGTAGAAGAGAGGAACTGAATCTTCCATGGCAAGGAGTTTGTAACAAAATGATTTTAAAGGCACTTTCCAACCCAAACTGTTCCATGATTCTATAAATGTGAATGTAGCTCAAAATACTAAAATCAAGTTGACGGTGGTCCTGTTTCAGTTATCTTCAAAACTCCACTTCCAGCGGCTCCTGGCAGTGGCACAGGCCACCTTCTCATCTGCGCCCTACCACCTTCCCCCTCCTTTGCTTTTGGTTCTAGAAATCACATTCAACTAAACCCGTCAGGGAAACACAGGAGGCAAATTGAAAGTGACTGGGAATAGAATAGACTTTGCCATGCAGGGGGGATTCGAGGTGTTGTACTATCAGGGAGGGCTGTGGCTGAAGTGACTGCATCCAGAAACATATGGAGAAAGGAAAGATCTGTGGGTGATCATAACATCAAAAAAACATGAAATACAGTCAGCTACCCACAGTAGAAATGCAAGTTCAGGGACTTCGCTGCAAGGGAGCTAAGTGAAATACAAAAGGGAATGCGAAACATTTTCCCGGCTTTCATGGCTATTCATACCACGAGAAATCTCTCTTCAGGCTCTAGTTTTAAATTGTTTATGTTTTATTTCACTGCTGCTGTACCCTTAAATCATGGTAATATTCCTGAGCATAGAGAAGATAACGTGGGAGACTCTAGTTTCAGTGGCAGGAGAGTTACACTCTGCTTTCAGCATAGCTGCAGCCAAAATCCTTCTTTTCCCCCCCACCCTATCCTGAGCATCAATGCATTAGGCAAACTCAACACTAATAGCAGCTTCTTGCTTTGTCAAATGGGCCAGAGTAAAACCAAAACAAAGCTGGCAATTGACTTTTATCCACTTACATCCAATTAAGAGGAACTCTTGGCTCTTCATGAGTTGTTATTCCCTGCAAAGAGAGAAAGTTTGGAAAACAAAAAATCCCCAAGTGCCACAAAAATGTTAGGTTTTGGTCTGACCTCCTAACAAACAGCAGCTTCCCTTCAAAGAGATTATTCATCTTGCTTCTCACTTAGCCATCTAAAATGAAGCGGCTAGATTTCCAGAAGTGCCCAGCAGCCGACAGCTCCTTTTGAGATCCTTTCTCCTGCATGCTCAAACCCCACAGCAAGAGGAGATGCTCCTCCTTCTGCACTTCAGCGGGGGGGATGGGGGGAAATTATGGCCACCTCATTAAGATGCCTAAATCAGGCTTGGACTTGTTTGTGAGCTTAGCCCTAGCCACCATGGTTGGTGGTCACTTCTGATCATCCCATCCAGTTGTTCAAGGGAGGTTTACACGGCCGTTCAGCCTCGCCTTGGAGTTGCTACAGTACGGGTGAAGGGTCCCGTTGCGACACAGGGTTGCTTTTATGGGGGAAAGCAGAAGCCAAGATGCTTCAGCAGTGGAAGGGGGAGGAATAGGTCTTTTCCAAGAAGATCAAAGGAGTGGAGAAGGGGGGGACTAACTTTCGGCAAGAGGAGTATAGGGCTCATCCGGCTGCCTCCACGTTGCAATTCATGGCTTGTTTTCGAGACCCATCATATGATTTCTGCAATAATGGGGGAGGGAGGACTTGGTTAAACTGTAAATGAGTATTACTTCAAGCGCTCTGAGGAAATATGTTCTTCCCCCATAGAGCCCATACATTATTTCCACGTAGTTACAGGGCCTCACATTTCCTGGAACTATCATCCAGACCTTAATTCTCCTCACACGACATCCCTTTAAAATTGTGAAGCTCTCTTAATCAACCTTTGTATCAGCGGCAGATTTGCAGTATGACCTAATTTGAAAGATGTCTCAAAGTGCTGACTCAAAGGGTTGGTGAATAAAGGCCGGTCATTGCCGCTGTGACACTAATGTGATGCAAAACAAAATCGAGTTGCATCAGCTGAACATTAGTTTGCAAAAAATATTAGTGATTGAAGCCACTTGCTGGTGATCTTTTATTTATACTTATGAGATTTATACTTTTTGGGGTCTGAAACGCCTCTAAAACCAACTTCTGGCAGAGAGGCACGAAGACTCTTTAATGGTGAAAAATCCCTGTCGGATCTATGCATCTAAGCTGCATCATTTGCACTTCATAATCTCCTCTCTTTTATAGAGCAGGAGGCAGACACATTATTTTAGAACTTTTATTAAAATATTTATACAGCAACAGATGAAAATCCTCATCCTAATATGTCACTTTGCATTTTTCGGTTATGTTCCAAGTCTTTATCTTTTTTCCTTCTCTAATTGAAATGCAGCGATACTCCTTCATTCTCTGGATAAGTAACTGTCTTAAAACGACTAGCAATTACTTTGGGATGCAAGGAAATAAAAAGACAAGAAGAGATTTGGGCCAGAAAGTTTATGGGGAAAAAAAGTTCCTCAAAAAGCAAAACAAAAAGAAGCCCAACATAGTTTTATTTAACTTCACAAAACAAGAAAAAGTGAGTATAAATTATTGAGCTTTTTGCTAGGATTTTATGGGGGCATCGTTTAAATGTCTTTTTTTTTTTTTTAGCTTCTCTTTTCCATGGTTTCTTAAGGAAAGTTATTTGAGCGAGAGCAACCTGGCTAGAGAGGAGCAGACTGCATTTCTTAGTTGGTTTGTCAAATATTGGCTGCTAATTAACACTCAGAAGAGTTACTTAAGAATCAGGGGTCTAGGGATGAACCAACTCAGCAGGAACTGTTTTTCCCTGTGGGCTTTTTGATTTTATTTATTTATTTTAATTTTTAAATTGAAATGTCAATAATGCAAATTGTCTAATATGTGCTGATAAAACGTCTACGACTTTGCACCAAAGTGGCTGAAAACCAGACACACACGCACAGAGAACAAGGGAGACAGGCCATTAATTTAAAATTTAGAGGACCAATAAGTTTTTGATAGCAGTGGGTTACTGTGCTAATGATTATTTAACTTGCTTCATGTTGGGTTAAGTATGTATGTCTACGTAAAGTGTAAAGCCTCACTGAAGTGCGACAATGAGACTTTTGCCTCTGAAATGTTATATTCAAAGCCAGGAGAGGAAAGCAGCAAGATTATAAAACACAGTTACTATACGATAGCTCATTTCAAGCATTTGTGAAGCAGAGGCTGCTATGGTTGAAGAAGTAGATTTTGCTATTGCAGTAAAAAAAACCTCAACATACACACACCCAAAATACTTCTGCATTTCCCATCCGCTGTTTCTTAGGAGCTATTTTAGTATGGCTGTAATTATTGATGGTTGTAAGCACAGAATGTGGAGCCTAATTCTTCTTCTCATCCTTTTCCTTGGTTTTATTTTTACTTTATTTTTATTTATTTTATTTTATTTTACTTTGTTTTTATTTATTTTATTTTAATTTGTTAATTATTTTTCTTGAGTGTGTATTTCCCCAATATAAGATACCGAGGGGTTTGAGGTTTGTTTGTGTCTTTCGAGCTTGAAGGGACATATGTACATGTTATTCAATAAAATACTTATCATTCTTTTTCAAGTAAAAGGCAATGCCATTTCTGAATAGAGGAGAGAAAGCAAATAAAAAAAAAAAAAAAGAATAGCAATAAATGTTTGATTCTTTGTAAATGATTTGCAGACTTTTTTAGTCCATCATTCTTAAGGGTACAGTGCTGTTTGGGATTTATTTATTTATTTATTTAATATTTCTAAAGGGATTGCACTTGCTAAATCCCTCATTTCAGGTTGTTAGAGCTTTATAGGGTGGATTCCTTAACAGAAGTGTGTAAGGCTTGCCATTTGAGAATATTTTGTGTCCTTCAGCCCTCCTAAGAAGGTGTAAGTAGGAATGCTCTAAACCTTGTAACGGTTGCCTATGGGGAAAGGATAGCAAAGTAATGGCTAATGATCTGGAAGCTAGCTGGCATTCAGAGACAAATACTAAACATTATATATATACATATATATAAAAAAAGAGGTTTTTTTTTTCCTTAAAAAAGAAGCAAAAAGAAAGCAATGAAAATTTATGACCTTAACATTCCTTCAGGGTCAAGCAATTTATCAAATTCTCTCACTTTCTGGTTTCAATTACACAGCTATTGTGGAAGGAACTTATTTTAGCAGGTTCATTTGCCTCAGTAGGGAATACAGGACTTTGGCCTAATGCTTCACCTTTAGTGCAGGCCATTTGAGCCTTAGAACAAATACCAATCATCACTCTTTGGGAAAAAAAAAATAGATCTGCATCGGCGTGGCCTATTGGAATGGGGTTTCTGTCAAGGTAAACGGTTGTCGGCAATGACTGTGGTAGAGTGGCGATAAATCCCATTTTATTGCTGAAAAATTCCAGCTTCTCTCCATGCCTGACAGCTCCCCACATTCTCGTACCCATTTGGGCAATTTCTGCACTATGTCCATCTGGTTCTTATTACCTCTCAACCTGCCAGTGTCTGATCCAGAAAAAGTGCAGGTCAAAAACAGGGGAAAGAAACCTAGGTGATGGACAAAACAGAAAGAGAGTGATTGAGAGACCGAGCCGTGCTCTCCGTTCCTCCCTCCCCAGCAGAAAAACAAACTAGGTTTGAGGGGGATAAACCATTTAAGGGAGGTTGCTAGCTTAATCATGAAGTTGCTTGCAATATCCTTACAATAGAAAATTAAATAGGTAATAATCTGCACACTCCAAGCTTCAATAACACCACCAAATATTTGATGTTTGCACAGGACACTAGTGACACCTGCCTAAATAAAACACTTCAGGAGAAATGGGAAAAGTCAAGACTTCAAACCCTCGATTATAGGAATCCTGATGTGCTCATTTCATCTGCTGACTTTTCCATCGTGTGCCTTTGGCATTCGGGAGGGTGAAACTTGCCTCCCAAGAATCACTTGGGGTTGTAAATTTTTGCAGGAGGTGCACCAAAGTGTAAATAAATTGTAATTTGAAAAAAAAACCCAACCCAAACCATTAAATAAACATGTTAGACTAGCTTCATGTGATAGAAAAGAATAATCTTCATTTTTGTGCGTTTTGCATGCTGCTGAATCCAGACCTACTTTAGGAAGTTCAGTTTCTTCCCAAAGTCCCCTATAGTAAGTAGAGAGAATGTCTGACCATTTTTTTAATTAAGAAAACCTAAACAAACAAAAAATTCATCCAGTACAGCTGAACTGCTCTTAAGACAAAACAAACAAAAAAAAAAATGGAGCACATGTTCTTCTCCCAGTTAAAATGATATCTTGTGGTCATGGACCCACTAGTGCTATCAGGAGACACGGCCTGATCTACCAACTCAATCTCCTCTTTCTAGAGAGCCCTCTGAGTTTAATTGCAATACCTGTATTTATTCTACCCTGAACACCTCATATTCCACTCAAAATGCTGCTTGTTGCATCTTTTTCCCCAGAAGACCACCACTGCTATGGACTTACGAGCTCATGTTAGCTTTACACAGCCTCTTCCCCCATTTCCTGAAGATGTAAGGGAAATTAAACCCAACTTTTTGGAGCTGTCTCCTATACTAAAGGCCTGACTAAATTCCCAACAGCAGGAAATTTGGAACGTGCCCTACAGTCTGTTTTGTGACCCTTTTTGAGCATCCCACGTTGAGCATCTCATATACAGAAGGACATGCTGGTAGGTGTATGGTCTGCTCTAGCACCGAAAGAATGGACATTGTGATTGTGGTGTTATGTTAGGAATTACATGCCCGTGGCTTGTATGAACACGTTGGCTTCCAGAAGCTTGAGCTGGGGCTCCAGGAATGAAACAACAAATGGGGGTATGGTTTCCAATGGAACTGCAGGAACTTGTTGGCATTGAACAAGGAGAGAGGACATCAGATAAGGAGAAAGCAAAACGTGGGGAGAGTTCAAGTTCTTACTCCAGCGTGGGTCACCTAAAAAATGCCACATGTAAAACGCAACATCTAGCTTGCCACCTGCCCTCGCAGGTTCTCCCTCTGCTCTTGGTGTATCCATTTAAAATAAGAATACAGGGGATTTTGCTTTAATGGGAAAAGTCTTCCTCCCTGTTACCTTTTGGTGTCAGTAATAGCACTGAGAAATCTGACTGCATATGGTTAGTGTTTGCTTGCATTTGTCATGCGTTATAGAATTAGATTTTTTTAAAGTATTATTTTTTGCACAGCCTTTTATTCAGTTGTGGGGGGACCCTATGCAGATTTATATACCAAGCTATAGGAGCATGCTCTGAAATGCCTACTAAAGTCTTTGCTGGACGAACCTCTCTCAACCACCCCATTCGCTTTGCCTGCGGAGCCATTGAAAACAAAAGAGGCTGGCAACAGGGGAAGCCCCAACTTCGACAATAAAAATATGTCAGCATGAAAATGGTTAATGGTGAGTATTATAGCTTCAAAAGAGCCCATTGGCTACCCCTAAAGGATGCCATGCAATTGTTAAACTCATCAGATGCAACTACCCCTCCTCAGCTAGTCCTTACATTTGTCTGGCTAACAGTAAAAAAATACTATAATAAATCGGTAACATATGTTGCCAGACAAGAATAAGTGATATAAATAAAGAGTCAAGAGACATAGCCCCTCAAGAACAATGTGTAAAGATTTAAACTTTCAATGTATTAGTTAAGCTAGGAACACTTTAGGAGTAACTTGAAAGCGGTGTACTGTTTGTTTATATCATTCCTTGTCTTTTTTTTTTATCTTTTTTTCCTTTTTTTTTTTTTTTATCTTTTTTTTTTCTTCTCTTCAGATTGCATTTTAAATCAAAATGTTCTCCATGACTGACTGCTTTGCAGCACTAGGGTAAGTCCCATTTTTCCACAGCTTAAACAAAAAATATGCCTAAGAAATCTGTGCCAGGAAGTTATTTTGTTGGCTTTTTGGTTTAGGAAATAAACATGATGTTGCTCGGAAGACAGCCTCTTTTTTTTTATTTCTTCTATTTTTATTTTTATCTAAATATATGAAATTGTGCATTTGCAAACAGAGCTACTATCAAAGCCAATTCTTTGTGAAGGTGACAAGTTACCCAACTTGTAATAAATTAGAAGTAGCAGCATTAAAAAAGAAAGTATAAACCAAAATACACTTTGAGACTTGGCTGGATATTTTATTTATTTTTTTCCTTTATTGAGACATCCTTTGAAAAATGGCATAAAATAAATAGTTTTACAAAGCAACAATATAATCAATCTCTAAACGAGAAGATAAATCACGGATTTCATTAACTGCTGGTAGCCAATTTAAATTGTAGTCTTGTCCATAATGTCTATCTATCTATGTATGTCCAAGTTATATTAAAAACCTTTAAATGGCTTTGTAATATCAGCTACATCTAGCTATTATAATAATTAATGATACTGTTTTATAAATCAATATATGTATTCTTGATAAATTCATATCCAGTTAATGGTGTAATTTAAATAAAAAATTAATGTAATAAAGGACATACTGGAATAGGCAGGAAATCTTTAAAGGTTAAGAGGCAAATTTGTCTAAATTCTTTTCTTTGTACCTATTTTTTGAGAGAGCCTCCATTGAAATTCAGCTGATAGCAGGCTGGCTCTTCAGATCGCACTCTTGCCATTAGTTTTGTATTAAGAGCGCTCGGTGAGTTTTTGCAGCCAAACGAAAGGGAAAGCTCCTTCAGCGAAGTGAACACTTTCTGCCCTAGTTTCTTATCCTGCTGTAAAGCTGCAAACAAAAAAATAAATCACTCAGTGTTTGGCCAGAAAAAGAAATGGTAAAAAATGCTTTTTTTTCTTTATTTTTTTAACCATTTCCTGTTGATTCTATATTTATATTATTACACGGGTAGTTTGCCTGTTCTATGCAGTGTCATTAAAAAAGGTAAAATATGGACATTTTGTTCCAGGCATGAAGTGCATTCAGAGGAGCATGGAAACCCTGCAGACTGTTCAGTGTAATAAAAAGCTGTTCTTTATCTCTTGTTTTAAATACAGTTAATCCTGTTTATTCAGCAAACACATCTAAGAGCAACGTGGAGGAAAACACTGAAAAAAAAGAAAAAGCTGAAAATTGCCTTTTCGTATTTGCAGTGGTGAGAAACCGTGGCTCTGTTCCTTTGCTTTTATTTATAGTCAGTAACCACAAAATGTATCTCTAACAATAACAGGGGATTTTAATAGGCAATATTAATTGTTCTTCTCCTAACTTTTGATCTTAAATGTTTCAAACAAAAGCCTGCTGCCTGTTTATACACCAAATTTGTTTGAAGAATATCTTTTTGAAATGATGCAAAACATGACACTTTGTCACCCGCACTGACATGGTACAGAAATGTCATTTAATCCACCAAGCGATTTATTTTTTTTGGGGGTAGTTTTTTTTCCTGAACATTGCTCTGCCTTATTTAGAGCAGCAGCGATCTGCGCAGTTTCTTTTGACACTGATGGGTATTTCAAACCCCTTATGCCGAAGGGAGGGAGGGAGAAAAAGGAATTTGCTGCCAGTCGCTGCGGCGATCTGGCTCCATAAGCCATTGCTTATTTGCTAAAAGTTTACATTTCAAATGAGCTTGAAATTTAAAGGTGGGTTATCTTGATGCTGGGGCTGCATTAAGAACGGAGGGAGAAAATAGAGGGAGGACGACTACTCTCGTGTGTTAAAGTCTTCTGGAGTATCAGTAATATAGCCATTTAGAATGTATTTTGTTTTTCGATGCAGCTAGAAGCTGGAGATACACAGCCATTTCTAGGAGGCTTAATTTAGGCTTTATAGGAAAAACATCAAACAGCAGCTTACAGTAACTATCTGAAATACATTGCACATTTTAAATATCTTCATTTGGAACCTTGCGTTATTTCCCCCCCCACCCCTTCCCTCTCTCCTGGGATCACTAACGTGCCTCTCCCCAGACAAAGCAAGGACAAGCCCCATCCTTAAAAATTATCTGCCTTACAGATCACATTCCCAGGCATGTTCCCCGGTTTTTATTACCGCGGATAACCTCTTAATGCTATCACAATTTTATACTTGTTAAGTGGACATCTTCCGTATATTTAACTGCAAACAAAGTGACTTCATTTTGGGGGATGGAAGGAAGGAGAAATGCTTTGGGATGATTAGAAACATAAGTTTCTATCTTCTGTCACACGAGCCTATCAATTATTCAAAACCCTACTAAATTTATATGTCTGTTCCTAAAACGTTGTTTGCACTCGTTCCCTGGGAAGATGGAGGCAGCTGATAATTTGGCTAAATTATGCGTTTTGAGCCCAATGGTTACAAATGAAAGACTAGATTTTGGTAGATTTATTTGCCGCTGCTGAAATTTCCTGGTGGCAATGATTCGGATTGACTTCTTCAGGGTACAAATCAAGAGGTGAGGTGCTGCCCGCAGGTATTTAGGTGGACCAAACTCTGTCATTACAGCTAATAAAATGATGCATCGGTGAGTTGGTGGGAGGTTTTACTGGTTGGACAGGGGCAGGATACAGGGGGCAAAGCGCCTAGAGCAGCCCTAAAGGTGCTGCTTGCTCCAGGTAGCCATTACCTGAGTGTAAAGTCCAATAAAGGGGAAATTATTGCTATTATAAGATGAGCTGTGAAGGATGCAAGATGGGTGATGCTGGCTGGGGCAGGGTGCAATGTGCTCACCCCAAACCCATGCTTCGATCATCCCTGATTCATTCCGTCTGTTGCGATGGTACAAGATAGCCCCCTTTCTCAGTGGTGTCAGGGTGTGATTGGCAGCAAGTCTCTGCCGAGTGCGTGTGTCCTGCCATGCGCACCAGGAGCAGGACGTGAAGGGGGAGTTTTTGTAATTTTCTATTTTTTTTTTTAAATAGATGGGCTCTGACAAATAACGCCGCCTCTCCGCAAAGCATTGTGAGCTGCAGCCCTCTGCAGCAGCAATCCAACCCCTGCTTGCTTTATCAGCGGCAGAACCTCCTTTCCTAGAGGAAATGATATTTTTGTGAAGATAATTCGGCTGATATTGCCATAGCTCAGGGGGGCAAAAAGCTGTGGACCCCGCAGGCTGCTGCACTAGGGGTGGTTTATGGTGCTGGGCATGAGAGCGAGAGAAGAAGAGTTGAAAGAAATGCTACTATGAAAAATGAAAGAATAAACCGAAATCCACCCAACAGAAACACCGCCCTTTCTCTTGCAATGACAGTTGGTAATTGCTGAAACACAGAGAGCCTTAAGGGGGAAAAAAATATGAAGAATTTAATTTATATATAGAAACCAAAACATTTCAGGCAAACAGAAACCAAATTGCACAAGCCCTTGTGCTGTCGTCTCTCCCCCTCGTGCTGCTAAGTTGCACTGCTAAGAAATGTATTCCCATTTTTACAACCCTGGCATAAAGGCAGGCAAGTGGGAATGGGGAGGGAAAAAAACAAACCCAAAACAAAGGACGTGCGAGTGCTTTCATTTATTTTGATAATCCTCCTCCTGCTCCAGAGCGTTTTGCTGTCTTTGTCAAAGTGAATGACAACAATTTGGCCAACTCTCTCTGAGCTGCACTCAACAGTGACAGGCAAATTATCAGAGGCCCTGCACTCCTTATTATCAGAGGAGAAGTCATCAGGAGGACGTGCGGAGGATCCCTCTCCCCTGTCACTATTTGTCAGTGGGACAAGGGCCACTGCTATGGGTAGCTGACAGGTAATTTCAACAATAACAATTACTCCTATTACTGGTGTCATAAACAATTCGCCCAAGGCATGACAATAGCAAAGCTTTATAATTCAATGCCATATAAATAAATGCCAGCAGGTAACAAGTAATTTAGCTCCAATCAGGCCTTGGCCCTGGCATTAATATTGTTATTGCAAGAAAATGGAAAATTGAAAAAATTCAATATGTTAATGAATTAAGAGGGGTTCAAAGGCTAAGGGTGGGGAGGAGTGATCAGGATGGGGTGGGGGGGTGGTGGTGTCGGAGGGGAAGCCAAAAGCAAGAGAGACAAAATCATGCTCTCAGAACCGACACAATACTTGTGTTGGTACAACCTTCTAACTAGGTTTTAATATAAAATGTGGCTACGTTGCCTTTCAGGTCAGGGCAAAACACATGCAGGAACCTGAATCCCACCCCTTGCCTCCACATTCCACAATGTGAACATGCATGAAAAAAATAAACTGAATTTAATAGCTTTATTATAAACAGAATTGTATTTGAAATGTTAAGCAAGACATAGATTTAAAAAAGGTTAAAGGTTTATTTGCAAGTCTGTTGCTTTATTGTCCACTTCTTGCATTCCTTTAATCTTTTTTAAACAAGCTCTGTTAAATCATTGATTCTCTATTCATTAGGACGAAGGATTTTATTGTACTTTTTGCTCTCCCCAAATGCCCTTCCTAGGCCACAACACTCCCAACCTTCCTATGAAAATGATGATCAACAGTGAACAAGACAGTGTCCAATATCTCCAAGTCCAACTTCTTGATCAACCCAATCTGCAATTTTACTATTTGTCCAGCAAGACAATGCGGCATCAGCCTGACAGCAGTAAAAGAATTTGAAAATCTCTAATTAGGAGAGCTGCGGAGCAATTAACGCATGTCAAATTTCACTTCATCAAGTGCCACTCTAATTTTCCCACTAAAAATTAATGGACTTTTTTTTTTGTATGTGTGTGTGTGTGTCCCCTCAAGGCAATGTTGATTCAAATCTGCTCAAGATGCAGCGTTGCACAGCTAAGCATCTTCTTGATTACAACCCGCCACACTTCTAACTGCTTTCATTCTCACTGCCACAGATACTTTGTCAACAGTCAAATTACGCCATGCTGATAACAATGCATAATGGTCTTCCTCAAAGGAGGCTCCTGTCATGGAGCAGCCTTTCATAAAACCCGACCGGTTTCTTCTCCAGGAAATAGATCTGGCTGAAAACAAATGGAGTTTTTGTGATTCCAGCATTGGTTGCAACGTAATTTTTTTCCTTCTCTTTCTTTTTTCTTAATTCTCTCCCTCATGCAATAATTTATTTACTTTTGAGCTCATCTGAAATTACAGCAGGGAACTGTTTGAAGAGCTATACAGAATGGAAAATATTTATCGTCGCTGTTTGTACAGGCTTTGCTTAACCACTTTGGTCCAAGACATTTTCAAGAGCAACATCCTCCTTCCAATACAACTAATTTCTTTTTTCTTCCTTTCTTTTGTTTTTCCCCTTTTCCTCAAGGTACAGGGCAGCATCCTGCACTCTTTGCATAAGCACAAGCCCCGCTGACGTCAATGGCAGTTTTACCGGAGCGAGGGCTGCGCGCCTTGGCCCGCTGCTATAAACACGTTGGGACTTTCTCTTTTAATGGATGGTATTTAGATCCTGTGCAGGGCTTGTTTAACGTGCACATTTGCCAGAGTCCTCAAACATCGTGGGGCACACAAGACAAATTGCCTTTTTGTCAGAGCAGGGTGGAGGGCAGAAAAAAAAGCACTGAGCTTCCCCTGAGCTAGTTTTTACCTTCCACTAAACCCTCACCCTGTCCCCCCACCAGCCTTTTTCTGGGAGATCAGCAAAAGCCAGAGGGTGTCATGCAGTAGGATTTCCAACAAGTAAAAAACTGGAATTAATAAGAGGATTTTTCTTTCCTTAAGTTTCATAGTTTAAAAACAGTTGTCTGCTCACATACTTGAGGAGAAGAGGGGTTAGTACACACAGCCCTTGGCTATCACTGGACTTTCTGCTGTTAACCACCCCGACGGTATGGGTAGGGCATGTACACCTTGGTAAGCGTGAGGCTGCATATGCTATAAAACAAAGCCAAAACCACACATTGCATTTGGTCTGAGCCATCTTTCCATCGATAACTTTTCTTGCCACAGACTGAAGTTGCAGTGCCGGGTAACGCGGGCCCTGCTCCACCTGATATTTTCCTATATCCTCTCTATTTATATCCACCCCCTCCCCTCCAGGCATTAACATTTTGTAATTAACTCTCTCAGGTATATTTAGAAATGTGAGATTTGGGGTACTGGGTTACTGAAGTCTGGATATTCCCCTCTTTGTGTCCTACAGCTAGGATGGAGGAATGAGTCTTCCTCTAACGACACAGCCTGGTGCATGCGCGGTCCACAAGCATCCCCAGAACGACGGCACGGCTGCCACCGGGCCTGCAGGTTAATACATGTGTAAGTGCACTTTCTTTCCTTCATGTCCTTCCTTAAGCTTTAAAAAGTATAGTGTTGCTTTTAAACAAAGCAGAGATTCTATACTTTGCTTCAACACCCTCTCCTCCTATTTTTTTTTTTTTTGGGGGGGGGAAACACCACAAAATGCTGTCACAAAAATAATAGGCAAGGCCACAATTTAAAGAAAGAAAGAAAGAAAAAATGTGATTATATAACACATCCTCCAGTAATCAATTTTACCTCCAATATCTGCTTTTGTTTTCAAAATGCTAAATAAACAATACATAATGCATCCCTCATCAGCCAAAACCATGAGGGCTCTGTGCTCAAATAACAGGAAACATATTCAATTTTCCTAACAGAAGACAGTTCATTAAGCTGTGCCACATCAAATAAAACTTTAATTTCTCCAGCATCAGAGTCGCAATGAAAGCAATTGAGGAAGATGAGCCATATGGTACTTCTATCAGCAAACACATATTGCTCATTCCCCCAAAGTTTTCTAATTCTGCTCCCCAGACCTGTGTAATATAGATAATGTGCTCTGAGCGCAGCAACCATGAGCTATCTGGTGTACACTTCTAATACTGTATTTAATGGGAAATAATGAATCATAAAAGCCTGCAGAAGACGGCTTTTGCTAACCTAAATCTCAGCTGTAATTTCATTGTTCTGTGCCTAAGATGCTGTTTGCCCTTTTCAAACAACAGCAGTTGAACATAATTATGCTGCTAGAAACCTGGGCTGCAAAAAGAAAGCCTTCCTAATATCACCAAGTTTTTATTAACTCTTGAAATCCTGTGCTTGGGGGAACTGCGGGCAGAGAGTTTAGAACCCTAAAACTCTCTATTAGGTTTTAGGGTTCATTAAAGCACACATATGTGTATATCCCGATTTCCAGCACGCAGCCCCACAAATTAAATTCATGACTCCTACATCGGGCCAAAAACGCAACAGGAGAAGTCTATGAGAAATTAGGAAATCTTTTTGACATCGGGAAATCCGACACTTGCCTGCTCTAACATCTGTAAGTGCCAAAGCCACAGAACCTAGTAAAAGGGGGACTTTTTTTTAAAGGTAAGTCTATTTTTCTTCTTCTTGCCAGACATAAAAACTGCAGTTAGTGCCTTGAGTAAAGGGCCCTCTAAACTTTATGCTGTTGATGCTCTGTTTATAAATCTGTAATGATATCGTAAGGTTAAAAGTTAAACAGCACTGTATTTTCTCTGCCTTTTTCTCCTCTGCCTCTTAGAAAGTAACCTGTGTATCTCCAAGACAGTACTGGGGTTGTTTCCTGAGGAAGCCTATAGGTAAAGAGATATTCACACATTCACACCGGAGGATTCATAAAGGCAGGACGAGAATATAAAGGTATTATTTTGACATGATAAGCCCTGCTTGGAAAATGTCTTCGACTCATCCAAAGTAAGCCTCTTTCTTTCCTCCCCTCCCCGTCCTCCATCCCCAAAATACGGGGCTAATTTAAAACATTGTCTAGATATGCTACTTATACATATTGAAAACATATTTTAGTGGCTGTGTTTGTTTTGGCAATATATGAACCAAAAAAAAAAAAAAGCCAATTAAATTAAAAAGAGCGACTTTTAAAAGGTAGAGATTGCCTTTTAAAAGCTTATTAAAATCAGCATGTTAGATGTCTGTCTTTGAATTAGCTCAGAGGCTTGATTGCTTTCATTAAAGCTGCCTGTTTGGGTGCTGCTTGGTGAATGTTCAAGTCTGGTTTTCCCCCCCTCTTCTTCCCCCCGCCCCGAGCTGCTTCTCGCTACTTGTCAGCTTGGATTTTCCCTCCAAATTTGAAAGCAAAACTGATTTTTTTTAGAGCAGCAACAGCCACCCTCCCTTGCAAAGCACAACAAAAATCACCACCAACCCGAGCCAGAGAGCGACCAACAGGTAAAAAAAAACCCATTAAAAAATAGCTAAAAAGAAGAAAAGACACCCCCGAAACACCCACCCTGCCCAAACCAACCCCCCTAAAAAAACTCCACCCGAAGCCACCACAAACCCCAAGCCATCACATTGCTCATAGCCTATGAATGCCTTAAAAACAAATGTTTAAACAGGTTTTTTTTTCTTGAAGCGGCGGGTAGAAAACCTCTGCATGCTCCAATGGGTTACAATAACAATGCTCTATTGCAATGTAAAACAAGCTGGAGGAGAAAAAGGTGCTTTTTGTTACCATTTTATCAAAGCTGTTCATCTTCTAGCTGCAGGCAGCATTTTGCTGGAATTGCAGATATTTCTCTGTCCGGGCTCCTTTGTTTGTGCATCTCATTTGCATATATTTATCTCCAGCTGAGGGTGCTTTCAGCTCATTAAGGCCTCCCCTCGCATTATTTCATAAGCCAGCTGCTAGGAGGGATTTCACCTGTGGTGACTGAGAAAAGAGGGGTGAAAAAACCAAATTCTTCATAAAAAAAAAACCACAAACCAACAACCAAGGAAATCTTCTGACTCTCTTCCCCTATAAATGGGCACCATTTGTGTTAAACAGCCTCTTGTCATGATAGATGCCTCCTGGGGTCAGGGGGGAAAGTTGATTTGAAGGTCAGCAGTAAAACAACAGACAAACCAGACGCCAAACTGGTTCCTTAGCTGTCGGTGGGAGCAGCGGTACAACCAGGTCTTGAACCTTTTTCAACCTCTAATAAAACAGGGGAAGAATCTGAAGTGGAGCAACCAGGCCCCAGAGGAAAAAAAAAGAAACCAAACCCACAAATAATATCAATATCGAGCAGCAACGGGAAACAACAGGGCAGCTCTCAGCGTTACGGGCACGCTGCTATTGTTTCAAGAGCCAGGGAATTAATTCCACTTATTTATTTAAGGCGTGTCAACTCGCTGCCTAAACCTGTTTCGGTGTCAAGATGAATAAAACTTTTATGGCTCATAAAATAGAGCCATTCATCTCAATGGTCTTTGTGGTGCCTGGGTTCGTTTTTTTTCCCCCCTCTCCTCCTGGCAGGCTGAGCTGGGCCGAAATCTTGGCGTCCCGGTGCTACCAGCTTGCTCCTAAGAGCAAAGACAATTTGGAAGGGGCACTGCAAGCTCAGCTTCTGGGTTTGATTACAAATGGTGAACATTAATTCATCATAATCACGTGCAAAAGCCCCCCCCCTCCCCCCTTTATCCCCATCCTAAAACCTACAATGAATTTACGTCATCTATA
>JBCJKH010000144.1:0-10587 GCA_039877255.1 Loriculus beryllinus
AACGCTGGAGCAAGTTTGCTGCAGGACTTGTGACCCCACAGGGACCCACACTGGAGCAGTCTGCTCCTGAAGGACTGCACGTCATGGAAGAGACCCTTGCTGGAGCAGTTAATGAAGAACTGCAGGCTGTGGGAAGGACTCACATTGGAGAAATTCATGGAGGACTGCTCCCCACACTGGAGCAGGGGAAGAGTGCAAGGAATCCTACCCCTGAAGAGGAAGGAGCGGCAGATGATCAGACCACAACCACCATTCACTGTTGTCCTGTGCTGCTGGGGAGGAAGAGGTGGAGAAAATTGGGACTGCAGCTGAGCCAAAGAAGAAGGAAGGGGTGGGGGGAAGGTATTTGTAAGGTTTGGGTTTATTTTTTATTATCTTACTCTGATTTGATTGGGAATAAATTAAACTAATTTCCCCAAATTGAGTCTTTTTTGCCCATGATGGTAATTGGTGAGTGATCTCTTCCTTGTTCTTATTTCAACCCACAAACTTTTCATTGTATTTTTGCTCCTCCTGTCATGCTGAGAAGGGGAGTGGTGGGCACCTGGTGTCCAGCCAGGGTCAACTCACCAGTGTGTAGGCTGTGCATGCTCCAAGCAAGCTCTTTGTATTAGTGGCTAAAAATGGCCAATTGGCTCTACTTCTCCAAAGCTGGAGAAGGAAATAATAATATTTTCACGCATCATGAAAGAGCCTCACAATTGGAAACTCAAAGGTATATTTAAAACCAGTAAGTATTATTTCATCTAAGACTTGCTTCTGTAAAACAATGATGTCAATAAAAAATGAAGCTTCTCTGCACTTTACAGGATCAATCCTTGAAATTCTTTCCACAGTCTCAATTGACAGCATTTTCGAACAATTGTTTTTCATTATGGGTATTTTAATTCTCCTGTTTCTATACCAAATAATTTTTGTTTATATACAAAGTGTCAACAGATACTGTACATATTGAACTCATAAAAGTCTTGTGTAACATACAGCTAAGAAAAGAACTGAGGCATATACCAAAATCCTAGCTGGAACTATTAAATTGTACTTTTAAGGGTCCCACTGCAGAGAAAAGCTTTCAGTTTGCTCACTTGAAGTAGTGGCAGTTAAAATGAACAGATTAAAAAAAGATAAGTGGTATTATTTCCAAATTCTGTTAATCATCTTTTTTGCTTTTTGTCTGTGACCAGAAGCTATTCTGTCATGAAAGGTCCAAGATTTCAGCATTTTATTTTTAAAAAACTTTTTTTCTCTTCTGAACTCTTAGAATATGTAGCAGCTTACATAACTATCTGGAGTTTGTACTATAGCAGTAGTTTTATTTTTCTTTTTCTTCTTTTTTTATATTTTAATCTTCAAGATCAGGAAAAATATAGGGTTTGTTTTGCATAAATTCTCTGAAAAGAAATCTCTTTGATTTTAATATTTTTATAGTACTATTGATGTAAGATCAAACCTTTTTTAAATGGTTAGGGATAATATACTGAAGTAATACAATACAGCAGTTTTGGGACAAGAACTGCATAAATCAGCTAAAGGCCCTTTAAAGCATATAACTGGCTGGCAAAAGCAGACCCATTTCAAAACTGTCATAACACCAGCTTGTTTTTCAGTTCTATAACTCAGAATGTCTGGATTTAAATAACTTTTTTCTTTTTTTCCTTCAGGGTACAACTCAAATATTGTAACGAAAACCACTATACATTCTGTGTGTACACCTATTTTATACAGATCAGATCATCCTTGTCTCTTTTCTATAGGCAGCATGTACGTACAGCCATTTAATATTTATTTCCCCTGGTAGTCAAAATGTACAAAGTAGCCACAAAACTCTCTCAGGTTGTTAAATTCTGTGGCCTGATCCTGCCATGAGTTTAAGAGGAAGGGGTTCCTCCGGAGCCTTATTAGCTTTTGCTTGCCTGGGAAGAGCTCAATGCAGGGTCACAGATTAAATTACTACTGTAAGCATTGGTATTAAATGCCCACTCAGAAACACCCTGAGATGCACAAAAATAAAGGTGTACTTTATAAGTATATAGTGGGCTTCATGAATGTGTGTAACAATTTGCAGTCACTACAGTTGCATTCTGGTGTCTATGTCTTTATATTTCCTTTAAACTAGCAAATGTAGGCCACATGGCTGGGACATGGTTTTTAAATTAAACAGAATATTAAATAAATTCATCCAGATGATATTATTTGTGAAAATTTATTTTACCGATTACAGAGGGTTTTTTTTCAAATGATGGTTGCTTTTGGGTCTATAATGACAACCAACCGAAGCAAGACCAAACTTTTCCATAAGGTGATCAGGGAGAATTACAGTCACTGCTCATGGAAATAAAATTTGTTAGTAAGAATTCCTCAACAATATGGTGATCCATGCAGTCTCAAAAAAGTCTGGATAATCTTGATATATATTCCATGATACTCTAGTCTCCCACTGTGGTGGGAAATCAAGAGGGGTAACTCTATGGTTAAAGATTAACAAATATAAAATCAGAAACTTTAGAGAATAAAAAAAAAAAAAAAGCATTAATTAATTTGTAATAAACCACTTTTCCTTAGAAATTGATGAATGCAATTTTTAAATATATTCTAGTCTTGACTAGTTAAAATGTGATGGGCACCATGCAAAAATATTCTGTCAACAGTAATTTGTGTAAAAAAAAAACCAAAAAACCAGCGCCCCTCAAAACCCTGAGCCAATTTCAATCCTCTTTTGTGAGCATTTCAGTAAATGAAATTATTAGCAAGAAGTGATAGACAAATAGGAAACGTTAAATCCACATCAAAGACTATTAAGGTTGAATACCTGACTTCACCTGACTTTTTCCTACATAAGGGAGAAAGCATCAAGCATGAGCTATTTACAAAATCAATTTTATTAAAAACTTTATTCTTCAGGAATATAGAATAAATTATTTGAAGAAACTAATTTGCATGAGTTTTTTAATAATATATAAATATCAAGATAACTGTGAGTCAGCCTGGGAAAATTCAGAAAAGAGAATATTTGTCACCTAAATCATTCATTGGAAACTATTTGCTCAAGTTACGCCAACTCATTATTTAATTAACCATTTGATCAGCAAGTTTAGCACCTCTAGGAGCCTCTCCAGAAGCAGAAGTGGCAGATGGCCGTGGAGATAGGAGGGCTGGGGGAAGAAAATATTTCCTGCATTGTGCAATGGGACTAATCACCTGAGCTTGCAACTGACTGCAAGGCCATGCTGGACACCACCCTTCAGCCAAGAACACCACTCTGCAGCCATACCTTACTGTCTTACCAAAGATATGAATTCACTAGATGGGGGACTGGCCATGTGATCATTGCATGCTGCTGGCCATACATTCTGATAGGGCTTATTGAGACCAGGAAATGATTAGAACAAACCAGTTCATTCCTATGGGGAAATAACCAAACCACAGAGTCTGAAGAATTAGGAAATTCTTTTAATTAGCATGCTACTAAAATCTCAAAACTTCCATGTTTCGCTCTCCTGTTGACAATATCACTCACAAATGACTCACTACAATTTCTATATTTATTTCTTTTTAGTTCTAACATGGTAAACACCTTTACCTTACACAAATCTATTCATCTTTGTTCTGTATGTGCCAATTGTTCTTCTGCTACATTGATACAACTTCCATTGCAGTTATTGCAATGGGAATTGTACTTATAATATAGGAGAGTTGGCTTAAGGTGATTACTTATTATATTTTCAGTGAAGAGAAGTCTGGTCTGCAAGTTCTAATTATTCTAGTAGAAACTGCCTCTGACACAGTGCCCAGGAATCCAGTTAAGTTACATCAGAGATTAATTTTTCTCATAATCATTTTTTAATTGTAAAAAGAAGCATAATGAAGTTTATTTAAATTTTACAGTAGTTTGCTTTAAAAGGTCAGTTTAATATTTAATTTGAAATCAGGTAAAATGCATGTGTGTGTGACAAATTAATGTTTAAACAATCAGACATGACAGATGCTGACAGATACTGCCTAATTTTCCCGCATGCAGACTGCATTGTGAGTCACAAGGCTCAAGGTCATGCATCTATAACCACCCAGAAGGCTTTCTTCTCCACTTGATGCACAAATTTAAGTTCCATTAAAGCTAATGTAAGATACAGATGCTTAACTGGAAGGAGAATAGACCAACCTTCCAAAATGCTGTATAATCAGTAGTGATGTGGTTCATAGCCATCAATCCTAACCTTGGCAAATTATTTTGCAGGGATTAAATAAAACACCCATGCAACAATAAACCTATTATTATATATAAAAAAATCTCTTGGGGATAGGATACTAGAACCAGTCAAAAAAAATGAAGAAAGGACTTTCTTGCTGGCCCCTCCCTTCCAATTTTTTTTTTTCAGACTCTGTGAAAACATTGACTAAGCTAAAGAAATCTCAGCATTTGATTAAAATTGTCATTCTGGCCTGCTTGCCTTCTTTCCTACCTTCCTGCCTGGCTGCCTGTCTTCCTGCCTGCCCTCCTTCCTTCCTGCCTGCCTACCTTCTTGCCTTCCTCTTTCCCTCCCTCTTTCTTCCCTTCTCCTTTCCTTCCCTCTCACCTTCCTGCTCCGTGTATGGAAACAGTTCTCCCACTATACGGTTGCTCTACTTAGACCCAAGACATTTCATTCAGATGGCTCTTCAGATCCCTCCTTGGAGTGCATTATAAAATCCTGAGAATTGCTGGCTGGGAACAGGCACATGCAGAGTGAATCACAGAGAGGCTTGATGAAATTTCCCCGAGTCACCAGTTGAGAAAGCACAGTACCTTAACTAGGTCTGAGAGAAAGCCTATGCCTGTTTCTAGGTTACCGATGTAGTTTTATTTATTTTTAGTTTTTCAGTGGTTGTTCACCAAACTTTTATCTGAGACAGTTGAGTCTTGAAATCACTTCTTGGTTCCAGCTAGGGCACAATGGGGTTGGGTGGGATGTGTGGTAGATTTATAAAAATCACAGTCACTTGTTTGCTGAAATATTAATGTGATTTTGGCTTTGTCTACAATAGAGTTTGTTGCTGACTCTCCATGCCTGTAACTGATCCTAGCCTACAGTTACCACATATTGTGAAAGATATTAGACAGCAACATACTTGTTCAAGAATTCCAGGCTCACTTTATGTTAAAAGAAATAAAATAAAAATGTATGCAGCACTTAGTAGGTGAGCTTTCTGGATCTCCACCCTTTCTCCCTGCCAACGTGCAGTTTGGCTGCCTGTCCCTTTTGACCCTGATTGTCAGCTTACCTGAATACAAAAGCCTATCCCAGAGAAGGGGAAAAAAAGCTGGAGACCTACTTTTTTTTTTTTTTTTTTTTTTTTTTTGTTCTCACTCTATAAAGGCAGAGTTTCTCTTTACATTTCAGGAGGGCCCCCTCAACTTAGGCTTTAAGGAGTTCAAAGATCAACTCTTCTTCTAATCACAAAAAAACACATCAGCGTAATCAGCATGCTGGGAAAGGAAAGGCAGGAAAATGATAGGAAAATTTAATCATAATTTATTGAAAATTGGTAGCTGGCAGCAGCATTTTTTGAAGGATTCTCTGGATCAGCTCTACATTTTATGCTTACTGTGGTTATGGAAGGGGAAAGTAAATGGAACCTGATCCCTAACTGAAATGGAAACCTCTTGTTACTCACTGCCTTTGGGACATTAGCATTTCCCACAGCATAATCTGCTGTTTTTCTAAAATATAGGCAAACAGTTTTTAGGGGGTGCACTGCATTTACAGGAAATCAGGACAGAGACAGGATTTACAGTAACCAACATTTTTACCTTCAAATTGTGTTCCTGCTTAGTGTTTGTGAATGAGGTGTCTTAGTCTGCGACAAATGCTGAGGAAGACATTGTTCAAGCATGTGTTGCATAGCTCAGTCAGTGCACCTCAATCTTGCTCTGCCACAGCTCCACTATTTCAGTCCCAAAGCTCTTGTCAGCAGAAACAGTCAAAACAGTGCCATTGTTTCATGATGTGCTCAAATGGGGGCTAGGATGCAACCATCAAACTCATTTTCACTTGTGACCCAAGCTAGTGAACTCTAGTTATGAGAGCTAGAATTCCTACAGCTCCTAATAAAAATATCAGGATGAGAAAGTCTTACAGTTAAAGAACACCTGGGCATTAGTGCTGTTAATTCCCATCTAAAATGGCCTGTTCAATGTAAAATATGTATCAGTAACACTACTGAAGACCTAACCATATTGATAATGATGAGTAGGGCCAGGAGCAATGAGAAAAAGAAGTATAATGAAGAGATTACAATCAGAAAGGGTATTAAGGCAAATCTTGCTTAATGAGGCTATTGGTATCAAACTACATTATTCATAGGGACTTCTGATTAGAGACAAATGTCAAATGTAACATACATTTCTGGGTGGCAAGTCTTCATTTGCATTTCAAGTGAAAAAACTGTTGGTTCCAGGCGTTAGAGCAGCAAACTGGACTTTTTTTTTGAGTAAGTTTTGCCACATTCACAAAGCACCTTTAAATCAATAATACAAAAGATAAAGTAGGGCTCTTGACTAAAAAATTCATTTAGGCATAGAAGTCACTCAAAATCTCATGCATTTAGTGTTCACCAATATAGAATCATAAAACCATAGACTGGTCCAGGTTGAAAGGACCCTATTTCTAAGAGCAGGATGGATAAGGGCTATGAAAGACAGTACAGATTTCTCCATTCTCCAAGTTTCTTCCTGTTTTTCTTTCCTGTTTCTGTAACACAACCAAAGTGCCTTCAACCTTAGAAGCTATGGCTCTACCACTTGAGGGCAGTGGATGGCTTTCTGTGAAGAATTTGAATAGGCATTTTTAATTTTATTTTACTATATATGTTCTTCTCTTTCTATTCCGGAAACCAGTTCTCTGTTTTCCCTGGTCTTTCCCAAATCCTCCACTATTAGTACTTTTTCACATTTGCAGTATTTCAGTTTACCCACTTTATGCAATGGGACATTTCTCTTTATTTAAGATACAACTTTAAAGGTGCACTTCTAAATCTCATACCAACAAAGAAAGAACCAAGAGAGAGTTAAGTCAGATTGGGCTTCTGAGACTTGTTTAATAAAGCAAGTTTTTTAAAGATACATTTTAGCAACTTGTGATATAACTTCACAGAGATTGCTTTGATGTTCTCTGTAAGTATGTTGGCAGAAATCTGTGCAATTTGTAAAAAATTATTCGTAGAACACCTTAGTGTATATGGTAAACAGAATCAGCATAAACCTTTCTTTTTGCAATAAATTCTTAAAGTATATCATCACCACTATCATAATTCGATTTGAATAGGAGTTACATCATGTGCATAAGAGTTACATTAATTACTGCTGTAGTTTTAATTGAGCAGAATGTGTGGTTGCATTTATTCAAATTTTAATGAATTGTGTGTCCTAAATGTTTGGTAACACTTTGTCAAAACTGACACAATCACTGTTATTGTCCATAGTATTCATTATTGGAACATAAAGCATACTGAATTATTTTGGTATTCATGTGGGTCTAAAACGTAATACTATAGCTCTCCAATTGTAATTTTCCAAAGCATTAATTAGTCCTACTACACAAATATGCACAGATAGTTACATAAGGAAACAGAAAGAGCCATGAATTAAAACTCTTATATAAAGAAATTTCACTTTTGATGCCTAAGAGGGGATTTACATATGCAAGGAACATATCAAATGTCTTTGCCAGTAAGGCAAATGGAAGAGAATCCATCTGATTCCGTTTATAGTTTGTACTGTAAGCACAAACTGTGTTAAATAACACTTTGCTACAGGTTGCCCTTGAAAGTCAGCTTGCAGGAACCCCAGGTCCCATGGTACATTATGGTACCAGCTCTCTCCAGGAGGCCACTTTTAAGCCCTGTGCTTTTGACCTTTTTTTTCTTGCCTTTTTAGTGAATGCCTACCCAGAGGGTTGCAGAAAGACCCAGACTTGCTCTGAGCACAGTCAGCAGCAGAGGAAGGATTCAGAGGTAAGTTTCACTCGTGCAACTGGTCAACATCATGCCTGGATGGAGGCTTATTCCCGGTCTGGGCTCTTGTTCTCTTACAGCACAGATACTTCTGTGAACCAAGAAATGGCTTCATCAGGGAGGGATTCAACATTTCCTCTACACACAAAGGAAGTGACACTCATCCATGTGGTTTATGCTTAAAATGAAAATTTTCAAAATTATCAAAAAACTTCAACATCTTTGGTCTGTTTTTTTTTTTTAGCCCTCATACAAATGTGTTAATGATTTTTTATTTTTACGGGTGAGAGTTCAGTTTGACAGGCATTTCTCTAATATTTTTCACCATGGACCTTAAATGCGGCATACAGAATAACTCGCCTGTTTTGAAATCTTGGTGCACATAGAAATCTACTTGGGAATTCAAGAACTTTTGAAGTTTCATTAAAAGACTTTTTGCATTATGTCTTAAAAAAGGAAAAAAAAGCACAGATTTTATTTTTTTTAAAAAAGGTCAGATGAATCATCATACTTAAATGACATTTTAACTCTTACAGCAATTTTTAAGATTGCAAATGAAGAATTATCCCTTATTTGATGTTAAGACCATGATTTAGGCTAAAACTGTCAAACACAGGGATATCTTAAAATTATGTTCTTGCAATCACACTGTTTTGAGAAAAATGTCAGATGAACTACTTTGTGCATGGCTGTTTTAAAGTGTGTAACTCTAAATTTGTTAGAGCACATTGGTGTTTTTCAGATCATTGTGCTTGTAAAGACATCATTTTAGTTTATCTCCTTTAATGCTTTTATGATCACTCTGACATATAATAAATTAAAAGAATTTTTCTGCATGTAATATCTGTAATATCTAGTTATACGTGAAAATATTTTCAGCACTGTATTGTGTCAAAATGTATATATCAAACAGTTGTCTGGCTGGAGGGTGTTTTTAATCTGGGCAGGCTTCAAGATTTTTGCAAAGGAATGCTTTTCTCCCCAGTTAAGAGTTTGTTACAGCGTTCATGGAATTGTTCTGTCTTGGTTAGTAAGCCTTTTCTGTTGGTGCCCATACTCAGCTTAATGCCAAGCCTACACACATTTTATAGCTCTGTGGTGTTCTCTCCATACTGGTTCACCTCATTTGTTTGCCTGTCCATCTTGCATTTGACAGGCTAGGGCACGTGCATGGAGGAGTCCTTCATTACCCAGAGAAAGATCTGGAACACAGGACGTCTCAAACAGAGCAGGTCTGGACCTATTGTGAATATGAAACATGGGGATAGGGCAGGGAGATTATAGAGAACTAAAACATCCTCCAGAGCCCCTCCTTAAAGATTATGTCATAAGGGATGAGTACAAAGCTTCAGACTAAGAAGGAACAGTTTGGCTTTGAGTTTCAACATTTCTGAGTGCCTGACATCTCAATATCATTAGGTCCTTTAGCATCTGTGTGCTAGTAAGGATGTGTGCATATACATCTGTATATACATATGGATGTATACAAGTATAATGGTACTTATTTGGGGATGTTTCATGTTTTCATGCTTTTCTTTGTAGTATTTGAACAAATGTCTTTCTTCCTTAAAAACGAAGATAGGTTGTGTTGTTTGGGGGTTTTTGACCCAAAGTTCTTCTAGTTAAGTGTCTGTACATTTCAGAGAAATGTTTTTATTTGGAGAATGATCACAATAACCTCTGGATACTTTAACATGTAGTGTAAGCATTCTTACTATAAATCACTGAAAATATTCAGTGTGGCTCTTCCATTTTTTGAAAAAAAATCTCCTTGTTTGGAGCTACTTTTTACACATTTTGGGGTTCTTTTTCATTCAGTCTCACAGATTCTGTTGTGAGATGGACCCTTTATAAATAAATAAATAAAGTAATAAAATGAATAAACCTTGACATAACATTTCTTAGTGATTGCTGTAATGTTAAAAACATCAAATGAAACATTAAGATCGTTTGATGTTTTCATATCTAGATATACTGAAAAACATCAAATAAGGATATCCTGAATTTCACTTTTCCACTTGGGACAAGAATGTTTTGTGTCTACTGCATATCAAAAGACTGCAGTGGAAACTCTATAATACCTATATGTTATCCATCTATATAATTTTCTGTTCTCTCTGGCTTTCTATCACTTTTCAGTTTGTTTAATCTTTTGAATACTTTTTGTCTACTTTGTGACTCAGTCTGTCTTATTTTCATTATTATCAACAATTAAAAAACATTTCAGTGAGCCCGTGTGTTCTTTATAGTCTTATAATATTCTTGGAGCTCTTGCAAGACTGAATCTTTCTACAGGGACTAATACCTGGAATTTTAGTTTACTTGTTTTCCCACACACCCACATTAGTAAGCAAAATAACAAAAGTCCACTTCCCAGCCTTTGACCCCCCCACAATATTTTGCTATATTTCCTGGTATGGTCTTCACCTGGACATCCAAAAGCTCTCTGACAATTCTTCAACATAGAATCATAGAATCATAGAATCGTTAGGGTTGGAAAGGACCTTAAGATCATCTAGTTCCAAACCCCACTGCCATAAGCAGGGACACCCCACACTAAACCATGCCACCCAAGGCTTCGTCCAACCTGGCCTTGAACAC
>JBCJKH010000146.1:0-30903 GCA_039877255.1 Loriculus beryllinus
ACCCACAGTAAATAGTCTGCTTGAATATAATTTATATGTCTCTTGTTTTGGGTTGGTTTTGTTTTTTTTTTTTTTTCCTCCCTCACCCATCCATTTGTGTTATAAATATCACACTCTTCAACCTGCTTAGATCCAGCTATGGACATTGGTCCTCTAGAAGTCATAAGCAAAGCTTGGTTCCTAGGATGGATGTGTTCAGAGTAATAAGGAAAAGATCCTGAATGGTGATGAAATAATTTGGTTGTCATCATCTCAGGTTTCCTTGAAACTATTTGTAGGATTAGCTGTGTGGCATTACACTCTCAGATCTTGTGGAGCATCCTTAAGGAGAAATACTAGGTCTCTGATGAGTGATATTCCCTATATGATGGTAAAGGTGAGGATAGATTAATTTCTGAAGGTCACAAATAAGAATCCCAGATCTTAAGACATGTTTTTGCTGGAGAAACCAAGGAACAAATCCTGGTTTTTGTCAACAAAAATAAACAAAAATCTCCCATGCAGCTGTGGTAACTAGACAAAGTGTCACTGCTTGCCACTCAGTTGCATTCATCAAACTAGTCTGATAAGCACTGGTACATTGGAGAACAGAAGTTAGCTTCGGATCTGCAATGTAAAAATTGCCTGCTTCCTCAGGAGAAACCTCTAAGGCAATCCTTATTAGCATGTTTCACCTTAGCTGGCTGTAATTTATTTGCTGTAAGGGTTTCTGATCCAAATAAATGGCATACAAATAGTACCATGCTTAACATGGTTGCTCAGGGAGCGAAGATGCATTTTGATTTTCTGTGTTGAAGACATGAAAAAAGAAAGAAAAATTTTCACCCTCAAGTGATAAATAATAGCTATATTACCCCACTGAGGTTTCATGCTTTTGGGAAATGGTTGTGCTGTGCCTTTGAGACCTCAAAAGCAGTTATTATAGTTGCATCCAGCCCTATCTGGTCCAAGTGCATTATTTTGTCTCTAGAGCTCTGTGAAAGTCAAATGGTTGTTCTACATCAGAGGAACAGTTTTCTCTCCTTAGAGGCTTTCTGCAGAAGGAATTACTTAAAAGAACAGAAGGCCCATCCTCATAATTACCCCACAGCAGTGCAAACTTTGAGCATTTGCTCTAGTATTGTGGCAACTGAGTTTGTGAGTTTGATGGAGCAGCTGCTACATGAGCAACTTTTGCAGGGTGCTTCTGCTTGTGGGCTTAGCTACAGCAGGCTGGCTGGTCTCTGGTGCCAGGAGAGGGGGGAGTGTAGAAGAAAGAGTTAGGCTGTTGCTAAAAAGCCAGACAGTCCTTTTATAAGGAAGCTGTATTTAACCTATTCTATATTCTGTAATCATTTGCTATATAGCAGGTTGCTGGTGACCTTGGTGTGTGGGTAAAGGATGAATGCCTTGGAGACTAGGGCATGTGGTACATCCCAACACCTTGTGACCTTATTTGCCTGTCTTTCTTCCTCATTTCACATTGCATCCTTACAGCCAGGCACTCCCTGACTGAGCAACTTGTGGGATTCCACTGCTGACAATAACACTTGGTTTGACATTTTTGGCTTGGACAGACAAGCAAAAGGAACATGGCCTGAACACAGCATGTAATTGCAACACAGATGCTCAAACACATATATACACGTATGTCCAGAGGGCCTTGAGTGTACCAGGTTATGGTCTTGTTAAAAAACAACTTGTCCTACAGTGTAAGTTATAGGAAGGAGGCATTAGAAGAATATTTTCTGCCCTTTATGCAATCAGAAGAAAGCAAGAACAGAACTACATTTTCAAGCAGATCTGGAAAACATGTGAGAATTAATGAAGTAAGGAGGTAACTAGGATATCTGCATGGCACAATGGCGTGTGGTGTAGAGATCACAGACCCAGGGCCAAGACAAGCTGCCTGCCTTGCGCTTTGCAGGACAGTGTAAGGACTCCAGCTGGTGTCCCTGCAGGATGATAGTCACATGCATAGGATGTGCCCAAGAGAATGAGCTCTGCCTTTCAGCAGGGATCACCTGGTTGGACCCTCTGCCACACTGATATGCTTACAGTTCTTCTGGCTCTGACACCTCTTCCCTAAGCTTTACTGTGTGGCATGGACATGGCCCTCCTATTCCTTGTGGCAAATTCCTTGGGCATCAGCTGTGGTGACAGTCTGAAACTATTGAATAAAGAGCTATTGCAGAAAGAGCAGAGACAGAGGACTGAAGAAAGGGCTCAAAAGGGATTACTTATTAGTACCTGGGAAAACTGCTTGGCATTAAGAAAGGTAGCTAGAATGTAAGAGTCTCTTAAAGGATTTAACCTGTGTAGGATAAATATCCAATAGGGCAAGGCTGCAACTGTAGTCAAAATCCTTTTTAGCATGTCCCGATTCCCCAAATACTTCTTTGAGGGCAGACTTAATTAATTTAACCTGCATGGAGGATGATCCGTAAATCAGAATCCACAATGGACACCTGAAACTGAAAGACGTAAAGCATGCTTTAAAAAAAAAAAAAATCAAAGTTTCTAATCTCTTCTAGGGCAATGATGCCAAACTGTGATGGGATCAGAAAGAGGATAGATTATAGAAGCTTCTACAGTTTAGTTTAGATCACAGTTGGGTATTGTACTTTATAAAAGCAGTCATGCTGTTAGCAAGGAAGGCTCTAAGTGATTCTGAGGCTCTTTCTTCTCAGGAAGCAGCCAAAAAATGGCTAAATATTACAGCTCATACAGTCATAAACTAGATAACAGAATCAAAAGTTAGAAAGGAGCTAGACAATTTTGAAGAAAATTGGGTAAGCAACAAGTGGAAGACACATGAGGTAAAGGTGTTTTCTGTTTGATATGTGCTAGACTAAGTGAGAACTATGAGCTAAAAGTGGCACCAGTAGAATCTTTTCAGTAACCCCAGTTCCATCCCAGTACTGAGTAGTGGCAAGTCAGTAAGGCATTTGTTGCCATTTTGCTCTTTTTTTTTTTTTTTTTCAGGATTCTTGCATTTTAGAACACTACATTCTGTAGTGTCAATTTATTTGCCTCAGTCCCAGGTATAGAACTGCCATGGGATCTGGATCAATTTGAACAAGAGTCCTCATGATCCAGCCAAAGTTCAGCTCAGAAGCACCTCCTGACATTCAAATCCCTCCTCACACTTTCACATGGAAATACCTACCTTCACCTGACCTTTAATAACCCTCTCACTGCTCTTAATGTATGCTGTTAAGAAAGTGTTCCCTTCCACAGGTGAGGTAGCTCTGTTAAAATGAAATAACTCATGTACACATGCAAAGGTGTAGAGTGATCTGTGGGTTCCCTCCTGATTATCTTACACTTGACTGATGAGCCTAGAGACCCCATTGGTACTAGACATTATGCAAACGCACAGTGAAAAAAAATCTTTCCTTCTCCAAAGAACTTTCAGTGTACTTAAGGAGAGGAAATGTTAGCATCCCTTTTCATTGTGATGCATGGAGTAATTAAATCAGTTGCCCCAGACCTCTTCAGGATGGCTCTGTGTTTATGGTCCTGTATGTTGTGATTTTAAAAAAATCTGTTTCTGAAGCATAAAATGCTTTTCTTGTTGGGTAAATCATGCCAGATTCATCAGGAGCGAGTGACTTCTCAGGCAGAAGAAATCTTGTCAAAAGCACTGAATAGTACAATCTCATTGAAAGGAAAGTCAGCAGGTCTTAATGAACATCACCAGGCTGCAAAGACTCTGATTATTCAAATAGTGACAGCAAGATGTAAATTGCTGAGGTAAAGCACTTAGTGGTGGAGCAATTAACTTTGCATGCAGTCCCTGTGTCTGGGTTCAAGGCAGGGCAGGACCCATAGGGCCAACCTAGGTTACTGGAGATGAACACTGGTGCTTGCCTGCATGCGCAGCCTGCACGCGCAGCCTGCACTGACCTTCAATCAGGCGCTGAAAAACCTAACCTTAACCTTGGTTCTGCTGCAAGGAGCTGAGTCTGTCCAAGATGCAGAGAAGCTAACCGGGTACATGGACCCAGCTGCAGCAAAACAGGGAGCTGTGCGAGTGTCTTGGCTTGAATTGGGCAAAATAATCTGCTCCTTGCTTTAACTTCAAAAGCACCTGAATGTGCAAACCAGCACCACTGAAATCAATGGGTGTTTTGCCACTCACAGGAGTGAGGCCACAATCTCAGTCATTCTCTGGAATTTGGTTTCCTGTAGTAACCCTGATTGTTAAAAGCTTCCAGCCCAAAGGTATTATTTGTTGGTTTAAAGTGGTTTTCAGCAAAATGGCACTGGCACAGGTGAAGTTGTTGCAGGTCTGCTACATGGATAGTTGATGGCAGGAAGCAGAGGAAGTGTATTGGAACATCATAAAAAGATTAAAAAAAAAAAAGGCAACTTGAAGATGAGCTTCAAATAACACTTGTGGAGAGACACCCAAAAAACTGCCTCCAAGGGGACAGTCACCTATGGGGTATTTTCTCCCACTTGAAGGAAATAAAGCCAAGGAAGGAATCGCTATGCCTCTATTGCTCCTGTGTTTCTCATTACCCTGAAATCCTGTTTTATTTGGCTGTTTCTGTTGCAGCTTTACAATATAACCCCCACAGCATACATTCTCATTCAGGGACATTAAACTAGACTGTCTGTACCGCAAGCCACAGGGCTCCCTTGCCTATTCAGTGGCTAATCCTTAGCCACTAACTCTATTTTACCCCACTGAGGTGCTCCAGGCTGCAGCAGTAACCTGGCTCCTCTTTTCTCACTGTCACAGTGCTCGTGGCGGTGCAAGATCAGTGCTGGGCTTGTAACTAAAAAGAATGTGAGGAGGAAAGGAGCAGAGTTAAATAAGCTCCACTATTCCCAGTTTCCACAAACATTCCTTTCCTCTGGTGAAAGCGTATGTGTGGCCTTTCCTGGCCCAGTTTGCTGGTTAGGCTTGGCAACACCCCCGTTCCCCTGAGATCGACACACATACCACTCGTCCTCTGGAAATTCCTCCCCAGCCACAGGGAAGCAGGTCATCAGCCAGGAGCCAGGCTCCAAACTTGCGAGTGTCTCTTTGCTCAGGAGGAGCCAGGTGGGTAGCTGAAAAAAAGTTGCTGAGAAAGGGAAAAATAAGTTGTTCAAAGCTCAGAGGTTACTTGGGAGGAAGTGGGACAGTGGAAGGGCAATGCAGTACTACAGTCTCTTGTTAGAGACCCAAATGCACAAGGTCTGCTGCGATGCTTGCGCTTACCCCACCCTCTGGCATGGCACTGGGGGAGCAGAACATTCTAGCTAGTTTTTGCATAATTGTGAAGAGAGTAAACTGCATTGGACTAGATGTAGATATCTGCTGCGAGCCAGAACATCAGGATTTCATCATATCCATCTATTTGGCACATGGTGGCATGCCCGAAACAATGCCGATGCTTCTAATCTCTGTCTTGGAGAGAGTACAGACTTTTCAGTCTGGCAGAGCTTATCTGAGCCACTGAGAGGCAGAAAAGAAAGGCGAAGGTGAAAGGCAGACATGCTATGAAAAAATACAGAAGAGGATGGAGGTGAAAATGTCAATGGAAGGAGGTAGCATGAATGAGAGGAAGAAAAAGGTAAATTGTGGAGAGACAGAAAATGTGATAAACATGGATGGGAAAGATTAAAGCACACATATGTTTAAGATTAGTGTGACCCTTGTCAGCATGGTATGTATCCCCATTTGAACCCACCCTTCAGAAGATGCCCATCTGTCATAGCTAGTCTTCATCTTACCCCTCTGCTTGTCAGGCTCATGGGATAATTCAGTTTCTCTGGATTTGGCACTGCCTTTTCCTCACGTAAGCAGAAGTTGTGCTTACTTCTGGTCTGACCAGGCTCTTGGCACACTAGGATGGTGAGATAAGCTAGTCTGGGCAATTCAACACTGATCACAGTATACAAGTTAAAGTTACTGCTACTGAATCAGCAATATGTCAAGGTGCCTGCACAGTTGTTTTTATTTTTTTTCATGTGTGTCCTTTTGGGCTTTCTAAACTATGTAAGTATGAAAAAAAAAAAAAAAAAAAAAGATTTCCTACAGCCCAAGAAACAACCTGGTTTATTCCACAGAAGCTGCAAGAAACTTTCTGGTTTATGGGGCTGTTGGGCTACAGCATTTCCCATTAATGCCAGTCACAGTCATTGTGCCACAGCTGCACAAGTCCCTCTTTCCCCTTGTCAAACCCTTGAGGGATGGATCAAGTTCTGCAAGCTCTCACTTTCCTCCCTGGTTTTCATAACAGCCATGACATTAAGTTTCTGTTTATGCCTGGCACTGAAGGAACACAAAGTAATTATTCATTCAATTTATTTATTAAATGCAGATTTTATGTCTGAGGGAACTGTTCATGTCTTAAGCCACCTCCTAAAATAAAATATATTTAAGGCATGCCTCATTTTTATTTACTGCAATTGTTCATAGCTTGGCACTGAACAAACTCCATTTCCAATTAAACACTACTTGTAGACATCCTAATATAGTACAGCCTGTGTTAAATAAAACCATTCATTTGTCACAGTCGCAGCAACTTCTGGTTTTCTGGATTGCCATGCCAATTTGGTAGAAAGCCTTGGAAGGTAGTAAGTCTAATGACAAAAACATATATACTGCTTGTTTTGTTGTTTTCTACCACTGGATTTTTTTATAAACAGTACTCAAAGGGTTTGACCTACCCTGACTCATACTTAACAAACCAAAAGCTTAGTTGGGCCCCTTCGAAGACAGAAGAATAGAAAAGTACCCAAAGGTTTTTCCACCCTGGGTTATTCCATAACAGGAATCAGATTTAGTCATCAAAGATCAGATACTATCAGACTCACTTAGGCTCAAGTGGCAAAGGGCAGTGTGTGACTGCCATGTGTTGGGCTCTCCAGCAGAAGGATGAAGATGATGTGGCCCTGCTTCCACACAGGATGCCTGGGAGAAGTCAGGGTGAAATGAGCAAGCAGCACAGTGTCTGAGCTCAGTTCAGAGGATCCCAGTTTTGATGAATCGAGTACTCATACAAGGTGTATTCTGTCCACCATCAGGAACATCCAAAACCTGCTTTCTGGCCCAGGCTTGGGGTTTTTAGTTTCATTATCTAACCTTCCTGCCTTTCTGTATCAGGTACCTCTCTCACTATACCCTATCTCTCCCTAAAACCAGCCCTGCTGCAGAGAGTGGAAAGACAGCCACCACTTGGCTGAGGTCTGGACAATGCTGCATGCTGTGGATGGAGGGGATCCTCCAGTTATGCAGAGAGGGGATTCAGATGTTTAACAATGCAATTGAGAAAGATGAGGCAGTCACAAGCTGGCAATTGCACAGGTTGGGGCTTGTCTTGCTATGGTGCTGTATTTCTCATGTTCACAGCAGGGAAATGTGGGCTCCAGCTGATGAAGAAATCTGTCTTTTAAAGAGTCTGCCTGGTAAATAGCTAAGTGTTAGGGTTACTGTAAGCAATTGTATATCCCTAGAAAGACACTCTTTTTCTAGCCAGAAATGGTATTTAGGGAACAGGCTGTTGGACATTTGCTGGAAATTTCTGGATGCCCTTCAAACCCTGAATGACTAACTGTATGTGCCACAGACCAGCAATCCATCAGTCCAGCACACACCCAGTTATGTCAGCCCTAATCTCTGTGCATGCTGCTCACAGCCAGCATGGTCCAGCTGAGGTGAACTCCGAAGCTGAACAACATGTGCCCATCTATGCTCCAAAGGAACAAGAGGGCTCCTCGGCGAAATATCACCACCTTCAAGGCAAAGAGCTCAGTTTCTACTTGCACACATTTGTCACTGAGGTAAATGTAACTAACTCATCGCATGTCTTAAATAATTGATACCCCTCCTTCCTCTCTATTTACATGATTGAAAGTGGAAATGTGTATCATGTCCAGCTGGCTTTTCAGACCCATCTATGATGTCGCCCAGGAGCCTTTCGCTGGTTGAATTTGTGCTGCCGAACAAGGCATAAACTGTTAAAGAAGCAAATGTATCTCCCCTGATGCCTCTGTATATGAATGCTGCTGAACCTGAGACTGGACCACAGCACCCCCTGAATGTCTGCCCACTGGGGTGGAAGAGAATGATAGTCCTTCTCACTGCAATTCAACTGGGAGCAGATACTTGAACATATTGTGATTTACTTATCTGTTTTCAAAGCCCATTTCATTTCCTTATCTGTGCTTTTGCTGATAAAGTAGCCCATGCATTATTTAAACAAAGTTATAATCACCTTCTGAGAGTCCTCTTCACAACAAACTGGAGTGCTCATGTAAGCCTCTCTCTGTAACCCAACGTGATGTGCAACAGCTACTAATCCAGCATGTCCAAGGAGTTCAGCCGTGACAAGCTAGTTTGCATTTTGCTTCATCCTTAATATTTGTGCACTGCTCAGAGATCAAAACAGAACTTAAAGATTACTGGGGCTAGTATTTAGAAGTATAAATATGGGGACAATCAGTCCCTGCCTTATTTTATGGCCATGCAAAATATCAGTCTACTTCTATAAATGATTAGTGTGTTGTATTAGTGTGCTCCAGGATCTCAGACAATGATTACCTCTTACCTATACTCCAAAGACCAGTAATAAAATTCCCCTAATATGACAAAAGACTGTCATGAAGATGATGTAAGACAGATATCAATTCCAGGCTCATAATCAGATAATCTCTGCAAACTTATCTGGAAGATCATCACCACCACCAAGCTGAGGAAGAACTGTCATGCAGAATTATCACAAGATGAATCTAGTTTTTGCAAGGATTGCCCCTCTGGGGACAACAGTTGTCAGATTGACCAAAAGATTTTTGACTGGCAGCCTATAACAACAACCTATGGAGTGTATACATGCTGGCAAAAACTTTTCTAAGCGAGCACCTTTCATTAGGCAATCTTCATTATGCAGTATTCAGAGTGTTTGAATTAGTAACAAGACAGCATAAATCCAGGTAAAGAAAGGTTGAAATCTACAGTGTCAGCATCACAAGAGCTTACTCTCTTCTCCACAGTAATGATGTCTTCTTTAGCAGTTACCATGCATAGAGGAGTTAAATCAAAGAATAAATTCCCAGCTGGTTTCAGTCAGCAGTATGCTAGATGTTTTCACTGGAAATTAAGCCTTCCTCCCTTTCTCCAAATTTATTTTTCCTAAGTTTAGAGCATGAGGTTATTAACATTTTTTTCCTTAAACATTTTCTTAGCCTATTTTCCTGTAAGCAAAAATCTATTTTACAAGTTCACCTCAAAAGACTCTAGGAGAAGAGAATATATGGAAAGGAAGAATAGCAGTGAATCAAACGTGGGAAAAATTGGCAGGGTCATGTTGGGCTGGGAGCCATTGAGGGATGGCATCCATAGAAGCAGGAACTGCAACAGCAAAAGATGTTGAGTTTTGAATTTTCACCAATTTCAGAAGCAACTGTCAGCATTTTTGTGTCTTTCAGGTCTTACTCCTCAGAAAACAAGGTATTTGGGTTATTTTGTTGGCTGTAAGATTAATACAGGCCTGAATCTAACCTTCTATTCCCTCAGATCCCAATCATGTCTTTCACAGCAAAGGACTCTCTGTGACCTGGCTACCCATAAAGCAGCATCACAGGCCTGATAGTGCCAGCTCAGGTTATCTGAGGACCTTGTCCACAGTGTCCAGCTGCCTTTAGCAACTTGCAATACTCAAGGTTCTGGCAGGTCTTTATGTATTTAATGGTGAATCCAGTTGTATGCCAGTCTCAGCTTTATTTTAGGAGACTGAGAAACCTGAAAGATCTAGGAATAGTCAGATTTCAGGAAAGCATGAGATAACAAGGAACAGTGAAAAAAACAACAGCTTTGTAGAATGGAAATCCCATATTTCCATGGAGTGTGGGGAAGGCAGCTATAAAAATAATTTTTGCTTTGATCTTTCAGATTTCTTTGCTATGCTTCTGGCAGTATCACAAAGATTGTCTTGGCCCACCATTGATCTGCACACATTGAGATTCACTGATTAGATTTTGTGGATGATTAGATTTGAGTTCCATTATTTTTTTAATTCTATTTTCATGCAGATGCAGAAATTAACGTAATGGGGCCCAGACATTCATGCAAGTGTGAACTTGACAGTATAGATGCCTTTTTACAGTGCCCCTCACTCGCTGCTACAGAAGGGGTTCCCCTGCCTATTACCCAGGGATACAGCACAGCTTTTCACCCTTCATGTTCTGCTCAGGTGGCAAAACAGCTGTACCAGTCCAGTTCAGAAACATACCTGAATCAATATTCAGCTCTTAGTAACTTTCTCAGATGTCTTTATCATCACTACTAGAAAGTATGCAATGGTTAGGGAAGGAATTGTCTCAAGAAATAACTAATTTCCTAACAAAAACAACAAAGTATGCCCCTACTTTTTCCTTATTGAGCAAGGCTGCTTTACACTCTTTCTCTATCCAGCACATATTCATGTCATTAAGAAAACCAGCAGCAGGTGCACTGACATTTGGAGCTCAATGAACAGCTGGAAAGGCAGCTGGGGTTTCCCTGTTTTAAAAGAACAAGTGAAATCCCAAAGCAGAGGAAGCAGAAAACTAGGATTTATGTATTCTCCTCCTAACAATTTATTTCAATTGGATGGGGATTTGAAAGAAAATGGAAGACAATTCTGACTCTTTCTAATCTAGAGAAGAAGAAAGAGTCAATATAATGTTTATTCCTTCTCAGTTTTGAGCTGCAGTATTGATAGAGTTTGAGGAATAGCTTATTTTGCATGTGTGCTAGTATATGTGGGTGAGCAGTTCATACACAAATCAAATAATAAATAGTTTGTTATTAGCTCAGTAATAGTTCCTAACTCCACCATCAAATACTTGAATTTACTTGCTAGTTGAAAGAATTCACAGACTCCTTAAGTGAATAATTTCAGGATGCTCATAATATCTTCTGTTTTTCTTTACCTCAACTAACAACACCATGATCTCAGGTAGGACAGTTCCCATAGGATAATTCAGCACAGGACAATTCAGTCAACAATAACAAGAAACCTTCATCATTTTTCTTAATCTGCAGATTATAAATTTTAAAGTCAGAATAGCTGTATATTTTTTCAATTTGGCCACCTGCACAGAATTTCATGTAGTGTCCCTTTCAACATATCCAATGCATTGTACTTCATTAACACACATTTCTGAAAAGGCAGACACTTCAAACTGGAAGCCATCATGAAATGGAAATCTGTTAGCTCTGTTGTTAATATGTAGTAGGTCATTCCCATTCTGCCAGATGAAAGGGCAGGATAATTTCAAAGAGACCTCTTAAATCTACATAGTATTGGTCATTTAGATAAAGCACATGATATTGTTCCTACTCTGAATAGACATTTTATGGAGCTAGTCAGTGACAGCAGTTGATATTTAGACTGAAGAATCTGAGCTGTCATTTATGATAATAAAAAAGTTCATACTGTTCCCTGCTAGATGTGTGGTTCAAACTGGATATTTGATTCCTTTCTCACTACCCAGTCTGTGAATTAATTTTAGATATTCTTTGTGCTGGTTGAATTTACTCTGTTAAAAGTTCTGGGGGATGTAAGCATAAAGGGAAAAGAAGTGTTTGTCAGCTAGCGGTCCTGCAGCCAATCCTCACCTCTAGCAGGAGCAATGACTACACTAGTTGAGATGGCTATCCACAGAAAGGAACCCATTGGTTTGGTGGTCAGATCAAGGGTGTCCAGGCATGAGAAAGAGCACGGCTGATATGTCATCTGAGAACTGGACTGTCCTAAAAGCAGTTGGACCACACTTGCACTGGGAGCTTCTCACAACTAGGAGTGCTGATGGCACAGTAACTGTGATAGGGAGTGAGACAGCTAAAATCTACCACTCTCCTATTGGTTTGCTTTTCCCCTTCATTCTTGACCAGACAGAATGCTGGCTTCACTCACTGTGTAGCCATGCAAAGAAGTGTCAGCAGAAAGAGAACTGACTGCCCCTTGCAGCTGCAGCTATGATTAGGTCAGCCTCAGCAAAACCCTAGCATCTCAGTTGCTTTTGTCTGCCAGGAAACCAAGGAAGCCTGACTGAAAAAGTAAAACAAAATGTAAAACTGCCATTCTAAGCTACCGGACACCTCTCCTCTGTGTGGTGTCTCAGCTCTGTGTAAATATATATCTGGGAGGAGGCGGTGTGAGGCTTGAGCCCTCCTTTTTGGGTTCTGTGGTGGTAGTACAAAAAGAGAGCAGAGAAATGGAAAGAAAGAATTTGTTTTGAAGGGCTTTCTTTTCAGAGCAGCAATAGCATAATGCATAGAGCTCTTGGAGCTGCTGCAGCTCTGTCTTTTCCTATGAAGCAGAGCTTTGATTTTGAGTGCTCTCACTCCATTAACAGGACTCATCCACTTTACTCGGCTGTGGTCCTTCCTTATGGCTCAGCACATAGACACCAACATCCACCTGTATTTCCTCCCTCCCTTCTCTGATTCTTCCTGAATAAATGGAAGTAGATTGGACATCATCAGATACCTTCACTTGCTCATTTGTAAGAAACATTTTCAAATTTGTTTCATTAAGATTGCTTTGTGTCTTTCCCTTGTATAAGAGATGTTTTGAGCAACCCCGATTGGGAAGGAGAGCTTGCAATGAAGACAGAGATATAAAACACTAGTTCTTTTTCCAACTCTGCCTGAAATCTCCTGTGTTGCCAAAATTGCTTATTGCGTCTGTGTTAAATCTATAAAACAGAGTTAATATTTCCTTTATTATTTCCTCTCACACATACGGTGTTCACCATAGTCTATCCCTGGTTCCTGGAAATATGGCAGCAAATGGAAAGATAACAATATATTTCACGTGTATTCATTTTTTCTCTCCATACCTTCCGTGGTAACTTTACTCCAGTACATTAAAGGCCTCTCTTGGCTGACTGCATCTTCTTTTTCTTTTTTTTTTTCTTTTTTGAGATTTATAATTCCAGGTGGGAACACCCTTCTTATGACCAAGGGAAGAATAAATAACACAGTACATATTCCCACAGGCTGGTACAGATGAAAATGCTGCATAATGGAAATTTCATCTGAGGGAATGAATTCTAGACCATTCTAGTTGGTTGATGCCAGTCATATCTTTGAAAGCATTTTACTTGAATAATAAGAAAAAAAATCCTTCACCTCTCACAAACAGAGTCTCAGAGGCATCATTTCCTCCTCCAGCAATACACACTTCTGTAAACATGAGGAGTTTTCTCGTCTTTTTAATACATCTTTGCATTTCTTATTCATGCCAGGTGGCTAGAAAGGCTATTGTCCAGATCTTATATAGAAACTCTATTGCACGTTAATCTAAAATAACACATCTCAGGACATTTGTGATGAGCAGAAGGTAGGTTGGAGTGGATTCAGTTTTATGGAACTGGGATATCCTTTCAGATTACATTTGTTTCTTAAAAAAAGAAAAAAAAATAAAATATAACTTTGAAAAAATTGGGTTTGTGATGATCTAAGGATTTGAATAGAGTCTGGTATTAATTCTATGTGTTTTAAATAGTGGTGGGGTTTTTTTGACACCTGTTGTAGGGAGATTACTTCCTACATCCTTATTGACAAAACTTAGAATTTTGAGATAGAGCTTTTTGCTCTTAACCACTCTTTTTAAAACTATTGCCATTATTGATTTTAGTCTTAGGAGCCAAGACAGCAAGGATGTGGAGCTGAAAGTAAAAAAAATTAAAAAAAAAAATGCAAATTGTCTTGGTAGCTGCTTTTAAAAATATGCTAGTTCATGTTGGATTGTAATTAAAATGTCTTCTCCATCTCACAGCTATATTCTAAGGCTTATTGGGATTTAATCTCCCAGTAATGGAGATTTAAATGTATTAAAGTTGGAATGCAGAAGCATTTGCATTGCACTTGTTACTATGAGAGGTGCTTGCAATTCCAGATACAGGTTTCAGAAGCTAGCCTACAGCAATGAAGGGTTTTCCTCTGTCTTTCTAGGGTTTTGTGTGTGCTTTCGTTATTTTATTCCTGTTATTCTTCCTCCAGCTTCCCACTCTTTCGATTTCTGCTATGCTAAGTCAAATTGTTCAATGACTTGTAATACAGCAGTTTTGATACAGAAAGGCAAAAACTCAGGAAGCATAGAGAAACTATGCCTGAGTATGCTCTGCTGCAAGTCGAGCCAGCCAAAGCTCAATTTTGACCCTGGCAGCTATTGCAGGCCCAGGCAATATAAATACCTTTCAGGTGGTGCACACACATCCTTCTGGGGATGAGGAAAGTGCAAGGCAAGAAGCAAAGGATGGGGATTATGATGCATGAAACCTGTTCATCACTTATTAGCACTGCATTTTTTGTGATTTATGCTACTACTTTCACTGCTCACCACACACCTCCCATAGGTCAACACCACTTCACCCTGAAGTTTCACCATTGTTTCTGGTACCAATACCTACTGCAGGCACAAAGCATCAATGACTTCTAGGAACTGCCTAGCAGTCGCTGCAACAGAATAGGTTCAGCCAGCCTAGATCACTCATAATTTTTGCATGACATTTTAATGGCTGCCGTTTCTGCCTACACAATCACCCTGCCAACTGTGCTGATTTCATGTGCTCTGGGAAACACTTGAATTCATCTTGAAGAATCATCTTCATCTTTCAAAGAAGTCAGGATTAGTGAGAAAATCTCTAATCATGTTATCAACAAATATCTTTTCCTACAGGAGACTCTGGGTGTGCTAAGACCCTTTTAGTGCAAGTTCCAGGCAGGTTAGAGAAAAATATGGTGACAAAGGGAAAATTTCCAGCTCACTAGTGGAACCAGAAATGCTCCAAGCTGACTACAACAAGCTTAAAAAGGGATATGCATCTGGCCCGTGAGATGGCTTTTTCAGCTCTTGCAGAAGCTCGCATGAAAAAAAATCTCAGCATGGCCGTACTTTATATTTTATTAATTTTTCTAGCTATGTGATGTTTAAGCTAGGGAAAAAACTCACACCAGTGGAGCATAATTCAAATGCTTTGTTTCTCTGGGCTTGTCGTGGGGCAAAACAAAACAGCAGTAGCCAATAAATGTGTATAAATATGTTTTATATGCTTTACCATGCCTTCATGAACAATAACCTAGAAAGTTTTGCATTTTCCTTTCATTTAGGGGGCATTATGCATGGTTGTTTCCACACACCAATGCACTCCAGTGCTGAACAAACGTTTTGCAGTAAACACTTTTATTCCCTGCTTTACTGATAAGATAAAGCCAAATAGGGAATATTTGCTGTCATTATAATTTGAGATGCATTAACTTCTTCCTGTTGGGGTCTAGGAGTCTGGACTTCAAAAGCGTTGAGCAGGAAAGGGAATCTTTTGCTGTGAGGGATCAAGCTGGATGTACTGCTGAGCTTGTAGCTGGTTCTCACTACTAAGGGGTTTTTTTGAGCTTGCAGTAAAAAGACAGTTTTGGTGGTCTGAGAGGATATGGTCTTGCAGACCCTGTTAATAACTGTTACAACTGCTGGTGAAGACATAAAGGAGGCATCACTTCTCCTTTTTAGGTCTATCACTGTACAGGAACTGCTGCTGTCTGTGCAACTGCTTCCTGCTTTGCACTCCCAGAAATAGGGGCTGGTCCCACAAAGTCTGTGATACCCATAGAAATGATTTTCATGAGTTACTTGGAGTCAGACCCTAGTAATCTAAGACAGGAGGATACAATTGGCAGCCTGCTGACTGAATCTGGCTTATAGGACAACTCCATCTGGGCCACTGCCTTTCACCACATCAACAGGCAACTCCCCTTTGCTTTGCTTGCAGGAGACAGGAGGTTTTGGCCCACAAGTCCTTCTTGTTCCTCTGCTCCTTCTGTCCTCCATGAAAGGGGTCCCACTGAAGCTATGAGATAGCCCTTTTCCATGCCTCTGAAGTAAATAAAAATAATTCCTACTGAGTTGTGACCTCAGTTAATCTGTGTTCATGGACCCCTGGGGAGCTGTATGTGCTTTGGAGCAATTGGCCTGATTCATGCTTTTGGCTTCATACCTTTTCATAGAAAAAAACGGCATTGACGGTGCTCAAATAATTGAACACTCCTGCAACTATGCTTTATACTTACTGAGCAAACACATCACAAGCAGCAGTTGGGAAATGGTGAACTGGAAAGCAAAACTAAACATTTGTAACATCACCAGTAAAACTACATGGAAAATCTGAGACCATCGCAAATGTTTATTACGAAGTTAATGAGGTACAGAAAATTTTAGCATGGCTCTTAAGACAGATGAAAGCATCTTTAAAATAAAGCTATTGTCAGCCTCAGATGTGACAGTACACTTAAACTGTAAAGAAATTTCTAAGCTGTCATGAGCTAAATAGTTAGAAGCAGGCCAATGAGTTGGCAAACACAGCTGCAGCTTTTGTTTAAAAACCTGGGTAGCCCTGAAGGAGAGGTGGAGTTGGGTCAACAGAGCTGTGGGAGACTGGATAGGCTCCTGCAGTGAGCAATGCAGAAAATGGGCTCCTGCACCACATTTTGACAGGCAATTTTAACCACCCTTAGGAGTAGACTTGTTGCTGCCCACTGTCTTCAGGTACAAGCAGTGATGTACTCCAGGCACAGGATAAGGCTGTTCAGAGCTGAGCAGCTAGGCTGGGATGCATGTCTGTTCCCAGCCCACTACTCCCATCCACCTCCAGCCCTGAAACCTCAATGGGCACAAGGGAGGTCAGATCAGGGAGCTCTCCTAAGGCCCCTCTGAAGAAGGGATACACAGATACACAATAGAAAATGTTTTCATTAAGGATAATAAAACCCTCTTATTTTTCTTACTTCATCTCTGGCAATCATAAGCTTTTTATTAGGTGACTGTTCAGCCCTGAGGACATCACCCACATCCCCATTGAGATGTCTCGACACATTTGTAAGAGAATTAAAACTAATAAATCACTAGGAATCTCTACACTGACTTCAGAGATCACTGGATTGGGCTTTCTCTTGCTAATATTGATCTTTGCTCAGACATTCACAGCTACTGTCATTGAAATGAATTAGCTGCAACATCAACATGAAGTGACACACAATGCTCTGCATCTTCCTGTGGAAGAGCTGCTTGGTAGCTTTACATGGAACTCCATTAGGGAAGAAAATAGTAAAGAGATGGTGAGTCTCAGTAATAGTTTTTTGCTGTTCTTTGATAGTGCACCACTAACTCATCTCAGATATGGAAGTAACTGCAGGAAGAAATAAAGTCATCAAAGACGCTTCAAGTAGAATTTGCAACCCCTAAATGCAGAAACTGGGTTCAAATCTTTCTCTGTCTCAGCTTTTGTGCTAAATTTACATGTGTTTTAAGTAAGTGTAATGAAAATCAGAGAATGCTTACTGGATACTTACACAGTCTCAGAGGCGCTCATGAATTTATGGAAAGGACTGTGTAGGGAGTGATGGTAGAAGGATTTGACTATTGTGCAGAAAGAGAGAGAGAGGAAAGGAATGAAATAAAACATAGATCAGGAAAATCAGATCATTGTGACAAAAACAAATGAGCTCTGAAAGAGTTTCTGAGTAGATTCTCCAAGAGCTGTAACAAAGTTTGATATGTTTTGGGAACAAGATAATGAGATCAGGGAGTCAGTGGTCCCTGCAGAGGATGGCATGATTCTGATATGCATACAAAGTCCTTTCTCACAATTTAGCAGCTCACACTCTTGTCCCTTTGAATCTTCTAACCTAATCCATGTTATCCTGGGAATACCTGGGTAGGAAAACTCAGCTGCTTTCTGAGATTCTGTGATTCAGCAAGTAGGTCAGTACTAAATTGCTAATATGGTATTCATTTTTGTGTGAGTCCTTCACTGGGTTTTTTTCTGGCTGAGTGGTGATGGGCTGAATCTGATGACTCAGCTCAGCTCCATGGTGGGAATCTGTACTTGGCTTGAAAGTGAAAAGTGATTGGTGTGGTGACAATAAGCAGGAGAGCACTGAAGGAAGATGCCACAGGCATCTTTTCCATGACTCAAAGTATATTTGAGTTGTAAACTGTCTGCATATGTAGAGGCTGTTTCAACTGAAAGAGGATCTAAAAGAGATAAAAACTAATTGTCATCATTGTGGACTGGATTTCTGCCAGCTGCTTAGCAATTAGAGTTTTAATTGCCCAGTAATAAAAGTTTTAATTACTTAGCAATTAGTGTTTGAAGTTTCAAGTGGTTCGCATGCACTCAGTATCATTCTCGAACTGCCAGAAGCAGAAGATGGAATAGCTCCAGTGTGTCTCAGCAAAACCATGAGCAAATGGGGTGAACATCAGAGATTGAGTAGCAGCAGAAAATGGGTATAGCCCAGTTGCCAGTGGTCAGCCAGACAAACATTCTTGCAGAGCAGAACCTGCAGGCATCTTGTGACTTTTCCCAAACTCACCACCTCCTCAGCTGTGCCAGACAAGATGGTTGGGTGTTAAAGGCATCATGCTGGAGAAAGGCTACTGCAGAGACCAAGTCCTTTTCAATATGTCTGTTTTTTTCTTGGCACATTCATGATCTGTAATATAGAATTAGATGTTTTCTATACTCTGGACTTTACAAGTCACTGATTCCACAAGTGCTCTACTTCACTGGGACGCTGAATTTAGGGGCTATACATATGTTTTCTCTCATTTCCATGAACCAATATCTGTAGTACACTTTGCAGTAGTGAATAAGTATCTGATCATCGCAGACTTTGTTGTTTCTAGCTATAACATTGTGAAGTATTAAAGTCATAATAAATAGGATTCACCTCATTGAATGTACCTATCTTGTCTAAGCTGGTAACAGGCTCAATGAATTAAGATAGGCATCTCCAAAGGGTGAGTCACTCTTTCCAGGACAGGTATGCCCAGGACAGATAGGTGATCTACTCTGAAGGAGTTGTTTTCGTCAGCTAAAGAGAGACTAACATTTATGCAGATGAAATCAGGAGAAATATAGGGTCTTAGAAGTGTGATGGTAGGAGAGTGGCTTGAAGAAAGAAAGCTTTGTTGAGAGTCATTATTAATTTCCCCTTGCAGAGCCAGGAGAATACATATTCCAGGCAATGCTGATATTGCAGTTATAAGTATTATTGCTTACACCATGGCTGCACCTCAGAGTCCCAGGCTTGGATTATAAATTACTCTGTATTAGACTGTACAGATACAGGACAAACAGCTAAACTCCACCCTTAGTAGATTAAAGTCAAAGCAAACCATGTCACCCATTTTATTTACAGTGAGAAGCCACAGCGTAGAGTAAGTCTTTGCAACAAGAAGCTCTCTAGTTGAATCTACTGTTGAAAAGTACTTCCTCTTTTCAGTGTTTGCCACCCTATGGAACCTCTCTTTTCCCATTATTGTTTTCCAGCTATGCTTTTCCCAGCTGCTCAGCGATTCAAGAGGTCTTCAGCTGCCTTCCTTAACCCAGTGCTACAAAACTCGCTGGAAGATGTGGTCCTGCTTTATGAGGTTTAGTATACAAGAGCAGATGGTACCTTAAACCTTAACCAAGACTGGGGTTATTGTACACACTGGGGTTATCCATTGTCTGTCTTCATGGCACTTTTACTCATTCCTGCAGTAAACCCATTGCTGACTGTGTAACAGCTCACCAGAAAGGAAGGAACAGGCATATATATGACAACCTCAGCTTTTTCAGCACTTAAGCAGGCAGCAGTTGCCTACAGTACCTCAGACTAGTGGGTTCTAGTTCACTGAAAAGCAAAATGAAAACCAAAGCAAATGGCTTTCTACTGAAAGCAACTTTCTTCCAGAACAGTTACGTATTAACAATATACCGCATTAAAATTCTTTGGTTTAAATCTTAGTCTCAAGAGTATGTTGCAAAGCAATCCCAAGGGTCTGAGGGTTTCACTTCAAAATAATTCAGGTCCCCCCTTCCACAGCAGTGGAGACTGCAGATATAACGCACAGTCTACAGTATCATATGGTCAGCTAAGGAACAGTGGCCCATCTGAAGAAGGTGCATGGGTCAAATCTATCTATTACACACCTTGAGAAACTGGGATTGGAGTCCAAACAGGGGAGATGGGCAGAGAAGCCACTGCTGTGCTCTCTCAGAGAGCTAGGCCACTGCTGCTATCCTTGACAGGGTAAACAGCCTTTCCCAGCTCTGCTGCTGTCTCTCTAATACCCATGTAGCACCAGTAGCAACTCATGCCTGTTTTGGACAACAGAAGACTACCTAGATTTTCCTTTTCCTCCCTCCTTTCCCTATAGCCTGTCTCTAATTTTCCCAGGTAGGTAACGCAGAAGTCTAACATTTACATAAAATCTTCCTGCACCACCTCCAGCACTGCACTGCAATGAAAGTTTTGTCTCTATTTGATCTAAAGACCTAAGGACATGTTTTTAATTCACATTTACTGTGCATAGAGTCTCTTGGAGGAGATAAATACCTTTCTGTGTTCTGATTTTGTACCAGTTTCTCTTAGCTGAGCTTGACATTGACAAAAGTCAGAGGATCTCCATCAGAGATGAGGAGCTTGCTTCACTGAGGAAGGCTGCTAAGTTTGACATCATCTGCAATGAGATTATCCCCAAGAGCATCACAGAGATCCGCAGGCTGAGCAGCATGCTGTCTTCCTACCCAAGGGTCCTCAAGAAAGAAGACTTTGAAAGGACAGTGTTAACCATGGTCTACACAGCTTATAGGGCTGCTCAGTCGCAGGGGCATCAGAAAGATGCTTGGGCTGAATCCTTTGTCAGTCTTTACAAAGCCCTGAAGCACGACTTGATGTTTTCATACAACAAAGACACATAATAGTGGGAGACTTGATGCAATGGTAACTCAGCCACCTCTTGTGGTCGATAAGGGACACGTATAGCACGTCCATCACTTTATGTTGTAAAGAGTTCAATAATCTGCTTCAAGAAAGATTATTTGTTTTCTAGCTCCCTCTTGTGGAATCCACTTTGTAGTTCCACGTTAAATGGAGAAAAATGTTATCTTCGGTCCTGGGAATTTTTTGTGCTGGCTTGGGAGGCATATTCTGTGACAGGCAAAGACATTTTGGTGTATGCCCCAGCCAGACATGCCCTTGCTTCATCCTGTGGGTTTGCTATAAGCAATACAGAAGTATACTATGCTCATGCTTACATACCTATGCATACAAGCTGGAGAATGCTGATTTCTTAGCTAGGGAAAAAAATTGATATTTTGGCTGGCCAGAAAAAGAATATTATAAAAACATGAAAGGCCCTCTGAAAAAGGAAGAGGGTCCATAACTGTCAGTCTAAGAAATTATGCCATATATTATTCATTCCAAATATTCTTCTAAATAAGCACTGCCTGATTCACTTCATTTGGCTGAGCCAGTTTTTAATTGCAATAACATTTGCAGAAGACAAAGGGCATTGTGGGTACCAGCAGCAAACAATGCCTGTGAATATACTCTCTGCTTACTAGAGCTGCCCTCCCAGTCTGCAATGATTCTTTCATTATTTGCACATGACTTTGCTTCTGCTCCTTGTTTTTTGAAAGGAGCATGTCCTCAGCAGAGTCAAAGGCCCTATTTAATTTAATGATGACACATTTTTCCTGGTTCTATCACTTGAACATAGGTCATCTAAATGCATGCTTCAGAACCCTCCTGAGGCAAGGGAGGAAGGTGAACTAAAACGTGGTGCTGAATTTAGCGGTGTGGCTCATTTTTTTGGTAGTAAATTATATATTTACTTGTGTGTATATGTGTGTGTGTGTTCATGCATAGGTGTACATGTAAGTGGTGAGTACATGGAAAATCCTAAATTGTTCAGTCACGGAACAATTGTATCCAGTCACTTAGCAGGAAAGGACATGCATCAGTCCAGTGATGGGAATTATGAGTCTGGGGGCAGTGAAGAAACAGTACTTGTTTCAGCAGCAAAAACTGATTGTAAAAATAGTGCAACTAATTATTATGAACTATAAAAAATCATGGACAGAAAATTGACAGAAAAAGAAATTAAATCTTGTCAGAGAGATGACTAACACTGAAAAATGCAAACTCTTCTAAAGCAAAACCCCTACATTTTATGAAAAAACACAGACTGTTTCTCTATTGATATTAGACATTCTTCTACTTCCAGAGCATGGGAAAACAGCTGAACATTTATTTCATCCTTTTGTGCCAGCACTCCCTATTTCTCTATCTGCACAACATTTTAAGGATAAAATCACAAATCCCCGCGGCTGTAAAAACGAACTCAGGATTCCAGCCCCTGTTCTGAATCACATTTAAATGTTTTTGCATCACCTGAGCAAAAGGAATGAACCCTTCTGTGTCCCTTACCGGGGGTACTCCAAGGACTGAAGCTGAAAAACTCCATCCAACACCGCCTTGTTGCAGCAAACAGCAAAAAGCAGCTAGAGCACAATGGGTTTGGCAATTACTCATGGGAATGTGGATCCACAGCAGCCTTAGGGACAGGCAGCTGGACAAAGGGCTTATAAAAGACAGTCAGTCCTGTTTCTCCTAGCAGTTTCTCTATGTGTACGCATGACTGTACAGGTTTGCACTTAGATGCACTCGTGTAGGTGCACTTTCACACCTGAAGATGTTTGTTGGCCATCTTCAAAGCCTGGCAAAGGTAACCGAAAACCTCAACCACAAGCATCTCCATTTCCTCTGCTTGCACTCACAGCTCAGGGCCCACAAAGCAGCCTTGCGCTACAGCCCACATGCTCTTTAAGCCTTGAGAATTAGCACTGGTCATGTGTTTGTGTTTTCTTCCCATACCATGCTTTATAAACACATGGAGGGGAAATGCCTTAAAGTGCACTCATGCCTTTCCAGCTCTGTTTCTTGGCTCCCTGAAGCACCATTTGCTGGAAGAGCCTGGAACCAGAGAAATTCATAAATCTGTTACAGCCAGTGGCTCCAAGTCTGCAAAGATAAGAAGAGTGAGCATCACAGCAAGCATGCTAGCAGTTACCATCCAGAGAAATACGTCTCAGTCATGCTTCTCACTGCATAGCAAGACTGTCCAGTGGTCAGAATTTATTCATCAGCAATTACCCCATAGAAAAGAATTATAGATAATTTTGAATATCCAAACATTCCCTATAGCATGCATACCTTTCAAATTGGTAATTGAAATCTTTATCTCCTCAACAGAAAATAAAGTTTTTCTGAGTTTGTGTCCTTCTTGTCATTACTGTGTGTAATGTAAAAAAGATTTATTCCTTGGGTATATGCTTGGAGTGTCCAAGTTAATTTAACAGAGACTATCAATATAATAATAAAAATATTCTACATAAAACTAATTGGGTTTGCATTGTATTGATTCCAGTGACAGGTTTACTATTTACGAACTTGCAGCTTGTGCAATTGGTTATCTCAGACTGTGAAACTCTTCATCAGAGTAACTCTATGAGAGAAGAAGGAACACTATTCCCTTTGATGGGCAGGAGGAGGTAATAAATAGGAATTAGTATGCTTTGCTTTCCAGAGTTCAAGTGGGAAGGAGAAGTCTGTCTCAGGGCAGCTTTTCAGGCTTAGGTCAGCTTCCCTCCCTCAGAATTTCTCAAGATGCAAGCATAGGTTGCCTGCTCCCCAGCTCAGATTGTATCTCATCATTTCAGACTGAGTCATTCATGTAGATAGTCTTCTCTCGGAGGGTAAATAGCCATTGCCTCTAGATGGACTCTTTTATCCACCCTTTGACCTTACAGATCATAAAAAAAGTGAAACAAAGCACAGATTTTTAAAAAAATTTTTGGGTGTTTTTTTTTGTTTTTGTTTTTTTTTTTTTAGTTTTTTAGACATTTTTTTAGTTTCTTTAAAACAACTGACAAACAGATATGAATTCCCTACCTGGTACTGGCCAACTCCAAATTTTCACATTAACTATATACTTATTTCCAGAACTAATTGCTAATTTTGCCACAAGGGTCTGAAGATTCTGTTGCTTGACAGAAGTTTCACAGTTTAGAAACATTACATAGTCTTAGATATAATTACTGATTCCAGGAGGAGTGCACCCTGCACATCAAACTCCTCTGCAGGTCTGTCTGCCAGTTCTCCAAGACTGTCACAGAGTCATTTCAGTTCAATCTGGGGAGCTCAGTTTGTGTCTGACTAGCAGAGTGAGTACTAGACAGGCAAGCAAGGTTTGAGAGTGTGGAAAATCTAAGCTGTGTGGCTTTCTATGTGATACAGGACAAATGGATACCTCTCTACAGGTCCTGAATTCAACCAGCCAATAGATTCAGTCCTAAATCTCCAGTACATTCTGCCCCACAAAAATCATTAACAATGGCAGAGTTGTACAAATGTTTCTCCACTAGAAGACTAGAGTAAAAAGCCTAAAAATCCTTAGTTTGAGTCTGAGTCCTATGGTTACTGAGGGCATGTGAATCAGTACAGAGATTAGCCCATGCCTTATGAACAAGTGACGTTCATGGATCAGGACGAAAGAAACATGAAAGACAAAAGATACTGTTTAGAAAACAATGATTATTTATTTCTCATCAGTACTGGGATCTTGAAACAATAACAAATTGTTCAGCAATTTAAAAAAGGTTTTTTTGTACGTTTGTGTGCAGTCAGAAAGAGGAGGCTGCTGATTTTCTCAAAAGTTCTTACTGGTGTTTGGATAATGGGTGGAGCAACTGCTGCTTTCTATAGTCCTCATTGGTGAGCTAGAGTTCAATGAAGCTTTTTAACAAGTTTTTGTCTTGCGACCAAGTATAATCTGTGTTGGAATTGCTATGCTGTGAATTCTAAGCTCAAGGCAAAAGTAGGGTAAAGGTAGATAACAAAGTAGAAGCCAAAACTATAGCAAAGAGACAAGACCCGGAGAAGTTGCAGATTGTTTATTTTTAAGAAAGAATACTTCTATATTTGCTTCTGTGCAATAAATTGTTGGTTTTGATAATTTTCTAGCAGAAGAGAAACCTGTATTTCAGACATTCAGACTACCAAACAGGAGGAAAAGCAGCCCAAAACATATCTTCCCTGGTTTATGAAAACAGCAATTACACTGCTAGATGATGGAAGAAAAAAACTTTCCAAAACATGCGGATAAGGATTTAACACAGTTATACCTGTCATTTTGAATTAAAAAGCAAAATTGCCAGAAGATCACTATGTTCCAACTTGCAAGCCTCTGCATGTTATGGTGTGAAAATAATTTGGATCTGCTGGTGAGCCCTACATAAACTGAATGTCTTTTTAATTGAAAAATCTTTTCAAAACAACAGATTGAAGAACAAATAAATTAAGAAAGATTGTATAGGTGACTGTGTGGGAATAGGAAATGGGGCAGTAAGATACCTTTCAGGGTAATCCAGGCACAGGTGAAGGAAAACGTGAAGTGGAAGTTGGAGTATCTGAGGAATCAGAGAAGAAACCCAACGACAAGAAAGCCACCAGAAAGTGAAAGAATATGGCAATGATGAAAGAGATTCTCCAGTCCAGGAATCTCTTGCTTGTTCTTCTCATTCCACTTCTGCTGCTTCCTCTGCCACTCTTACACCCCAGTAGCGTGAGTACATTTTCATTTTCTTTTTTAACTAAATCTCTGAGTGCAGTAGCTAGTGATGCTGTATACGTCTGCAGTGTAAAAAAGAAAAGAAAGACCTAAACAAACATTGCTCTTAGAAAAATTGAGGACTTAAATTTAAAGGATTGGGAAGGTCACTGAAGTCGTCATAGTAAAAACCAGAGCTGCCATGTCACAAGCAGAGCTGAAAAACCAGGTGAAGCTAGTAAAGCAATACTGTAAAGGAGAAATACTGTATCTTTTCTTTTTCTACAATAATATGTGTGTGGAAGGGGAACAGAACAAACATATCTGTAAAATGTCCTTTAAGGAGAGGTCTTTAAAAGGAATACTTCCCGTGCATTTAGATTTTAGTAATAAGTATGCATGGAGGGACTTTCAATTTAGTGTAGGTTTATAGGGCAGCAACTCAAGTGAGGTAGGAGCTAGGACTCAGTGACAGACATGTAGGACCATACATGGCACTAACTATTCTAAAGCACGTGTAGGTACTTCTACTGAAACATTGCAGATCCTGCAGTAGATAATAAATGATGTCTCATAGGCATACACAACAATGCAAAGGAGGGAAGAGTTTGTGCTTAACACACAGACAAGGGAATAGGAGTAAATGCAGCTACATTCCTGATACAATTTTGAAGCTAGTGAGTGCCCTTGGCCATGAGGTTAACTCCTCTCTATGCACATCTCTGAAGTCATAAACCATAAAATAAGAATGTTTTCCTGCCTTATAGAGATGGTGATATTTAACTTATCAAAATGTGCAATGTATTAAAAACTTTGCAGCTGGTGCTTCCACATAGCTCAAGACATAAATCTGGCCAAATGGTGCAAAAATTCCAATTCTGTCCTCTACTCTGCTAAAGATTAATTCTTCCTTCCAGTACTAGAGGTTTTGTGAATTCTTCTGCTTTAACAAATAGAAAGGCAAAAGGCTAGAAATTGTATAGCAGCTTTCAAAAAATAAAACTGTAGTATTTTGTATTGAAAGGAAAACAGGATTCATGGAAAGGAAATGTTTCTATACTGCTGAACTGTATGTTGCACTTTGAATGGGTTTTCCTGCCCTGAACTTCAATGTATGTCTCAGCTGTCCTCTTATAGTAGTTTTCCATCTCCTACCTCTCAAGATAGAATGAATGACAGATAATCATCCTCTTCTTCAGAGAACAGCAGGGCTCAACATTTTATAGAGGCTTGTTTTTAAGAAGAGTTTAATCTCCCCCAATGTCATTGGAAGGGCAACATAAGAACAGATACTCCTGACATGTCCATATGACACTATAACTGCAGCATGTTTTTTGTCCCTTGAGAACCTCTCCTAGAAAACATGAGATTCACTGTATTAATATTTGTCAGTTTTGTTTGCTCCCTGATGGACACAGGGGCACATGATGCAACAAGGAGACCCTTTAATAACCAAGGGAATTGTAATAACATCATATGAGTGCTGAAAGAGAAGTTAACTAACACTACTGCTGCAAGAATTGCTACTATACATTACAAGCTCCTCTGTGCTATTACTCCGCACCTCATAGTGTTGCTTAACTGAGAAGTGATATGAAAAGACATCAGATGATGTTTTACATCCATTTTATATATACCTGAATGATCACAGATGGTAAATTATAGCTGTAAATCTGACCCAGGATTAAACAAATGTTTATAATTCTATAAAGAAAACATCTACACCAAATGAACTCAGTTGACAATACACTATTTAAGTGGTTTAGTGTAGTATTTACTTTATTAAAACCCATTGACTATGGTTACTTCTTAAACCTGAAGATTAAATTTGTCTCCTGCTCACTTACATTTTATTTCATCATACAATTCCTTTAGTTTTCTGTCTTTCTTCTCGAAGTCAGAATTACTAGGTGGTTTATATTTCCATTTCTGCAGGGAATCAGCTTGCGGTTTCTTTGATCAGCACAATTCTGGAAACGTCAAAGGAACATTACATGTGTAGTGGCAAAAAAAATCATAGTGAGCACTAGAATTCAGAACTGTTTGCAGATATGGCTAATGGGGATACTGTCCACAGCTTCTTTTCTGTTGTTTTATGAAGAAGAATGGTTGGGTCAAAAATAAACCTGAGAAAATTTGCTTGAGTTCTTTTTCCCTTTCCAAAGGGAACAGATGACATGTTCATTCACCTTTGTTTTTGCTTACACAAGCTGAAGGAAGAGATTGATAGTGTGATCCCATAAGCTCAGAGAAGATAGTTCAGAAGCTAGACCCATAAGCTCAGAGAAGGTAGTCCAGAGTCTAGACTACCTTTTCTTCGCACAGCTTAACCATGTACCTGCATTCTAGATATGAAATGCATGTCATTAATTGGTCAAATCTCTGAGATTTGACCAACAAACAGAGTTTGTTCTTATTTTAACCACTCTGAGATCTTCAGATGTTTTAATTCTAACAGTTTTATACATGACCCTTATTATGATTATTTTTTAGCCATGTCTTCCGTTCAGCTCCTTTACTTTCATGTAAGGGACTAATTGAATATAGGTGGTAGTCCCTCCAAACACCACGTTTTCCTATTCTTTGCTTCAAGCCCTGAGATGCGCTAAACAGTAATTTTCAGCTGTACAAGAAGAAGTGAAAACAGTGAAACAGTTAAAATCATACAGCCACTACTTCAATCCAGTACTTAGTAGCTCTGGTAACCATTAATTAAATATATAAATCCAGTTCAATTAAATAGAAGAGATTAATATGGTTTTCTTGGAAATGAGTTGTTTTAAAGCTCTGAGAAAACAGAGAAAGTTGCTAGACAAGCTGATTAAGTTTTTAGTGCAGATTATAAAACTTGGCTTTCCCAGTACTTCCTACTCAGTTTTATACCATTTTAAAATGTGTTATTTTAGTTTTGTTTTTAAATTTATTACAGCCTACTGTATAGAAAACAGAAAGACCGGTGCCCATCTGAGCTAGGTTTTGATAGAGATCCAACCTCTCTTTCTCCTATTCCGTTCTAATTACAAGTCTAATTTATGTCTACACACAGAGGGGCAATAAAAGATAATAAGCTATGCTCAAATAAATTAAAGAGAAGTCTATTTTTGGAGTAAGAAAATAGTTTGGAATGCAGTTAGGATGAAATTAATTTTAGAAATTTTTGCAAGTTATCTCTTGTATCTTACATCTGGACTGCTTTAAAATAAAAATCAATGTTTTTTCATTAAGAGGCATTTTTCTCATCTGGATGTATGATATCCAGACAACTGCTGGATGTCATACAGAGCACATGCAAACATAGTAACTTGTTAGCAGAAATTAATGAGCTAAAAAATAGTGAAATGTGTCAAATAGTTACTAAATCACAAAAATGACCCTATGCTCTGCTCTGTGTGGAATATTAACCATGAAGTGCCATATGATTAAGGGTGACTGAGTAGCAAGTTGGCTAATGTTTACAAGCCAATCCATCAACTCTGTGACTCTCACCTAAAATAGTTTAGTCTTCCCAGTAGAAATTACTACAAACCTCTGATGCCTGTCACGTCATCTTTTAAATTATTTCAATTTTTAAGTCATTTTTGTTTGTTTATTTTGTAAAGAGTGATCACTCAAAGTTGTTACAAACTGAACACCAGTCTTTGGAGTTTCAAATGGCATAAAAATTCCATTTTGTAAAGGCATGCTTCAGAATCCATGGACATTAAAAAAACCCTTCTAATCTCATCCATGCTAAACCAATGTTCTCCAAGCGCTTTTATGTTTTTTTTCTTGGTAGTTATGAAGTTACGACTGCTATTCAGTTTTTAATTTCAATATTTTCCTGAAGAACCTGATCACAGAGGGCTAGTGAAACTTCTACTGGGGAGTTAAAACCTAAACTACTCTTCTATAATAGTTAAGAGAAAAAGATATGCATATTTCTGTGTGATTCAGAGTTCTTACCCATTCATAAAGGAACGATTCAGACGTAAATTTCTTCAATAGCTTTTCAGATACTCTTTCTAGTCTCTAAATTAATTGGAGGTTATCTGATTCAAGGAAATTATGTTTCCTGATAACCTTATTTCAGCTATTTTGATAGTTCTGCCTGCTTGTATTAGAGTTGTTTAATGTTACACTTTTCTGAAATAGGAGTCAGAAAAGGAGGTTTGTCAGCTTCTGGATAAGTTCGGCTGCAATCTTTAAGCAAGTAAAGGAAATGGCACACAACAATCTATCTTAACTTTTTGTCTGGACAGTCTTCTGCCTCTTGTTGCTATAAGCAGTACTAAAAAAAGAGGAGTAACTGATTGTGACTCTTGGTTAGGGGTAATGTAAAAAGGATGTGCAAATACAAGCTATTGATTCATTCCATTGAACTCACATCCATGTATAGTCTTGTTTCAAATTTCACTACCTTGTTCATAAGACTGATGGGGAAAAAAAAAAAGTGTAATACACACTCATAGATTTGCACAAGATTCTGTGGGAATTGCTTGTGTGATTTCTTGAAAGCTGCTTAATCTGGGAGTCATCCAGTCAGGAAAAAAAAAGTAATGAAATTGTGTTTTAACCCATTCAAATAGCATTTGTGAACAATGAATTTTCTAAAAAATAACCATTGTGAACTGTGGAACCATACAGCTCAATAAGTTCATATTCAGTGCATAATGAAGAATGTTTAGATTTATAGCTGGTGTACATCAGTGCTGACTTAATTCCATAGAACTGCCAGTTAGCCCTAGTAATTTTTGTAATTATTAGCAGGAAATGTCCCCAGGTTTCTAAATATAACAAATTGAGCCTATGAACTCAACTGCTTGCCATAAAAATATATTTATTAACAAAAAATGGACTAGAAGACTTCTGTGGAGTAGCTGTGTTTTCCTGTTAAAATATATTCAGCAGGTAGTACCTTCCTCCATCATATACCAGCCCTCCATGAACACTCAGCTTGATGTTGTCATGGCTTTCTCTACCAGAACCTTTGACAGCAGCAAATTTGTTTGATTAACTCTGTTAATCCACTGCCTCTAAACCCTTCAGGTCTGTGGTCTTCTTCCACGGGTCTGTGGAAATTACTTGAGAAAATAAAATCAACTGATGAGAAACTTAGGTTTGCACACTGTTGAAAAAAGAGAGAAAAAAAAAAAATCCCACCAATTTTTCAGAGTATTTCCCCAAAGAAGCCCAATTGTAGCTTTAGGCACTATAGCAAATACAGATTTTCTCATCTGATTCTGAAAACTACAAGTTCCTGTTCTTGTCCAATATTGGAGAGAAATACCAGCTCCACAGGACCAATCTGAGGAGTTGAACACTGGGTAAGTATTGGACTATTGCAAACAAATCTGTATATGCACATGGAACCATTATTCTGCTGATAAATATGTTTATCCCAATGTTTTGCCCTAGCTATTGCATGAAACCTTTCATTAGCATCATCTTCTGGAACTGGCCTTTCCGATGGTAGCCTAGATTTCACATCCAAACAGCTGCACCTTAGAAAGTCCTTATGCAG